>CM042388.1:12280420-12505420 GCA_023634145.1 Thymallus thymallus | reverse complement strand
AGGTGGTACTATCAGACCAATATATGGAGACATTATAGGTGGTACTAACAGACCAATATATGGAGACAATATAGGTGGTACTAACAGACCAATATATGGAGACATTATAGGTGGTACTAACAGACCAATATATGGAGACAATATAGGTGGTACTAACAGACCAATATATGGAGACATTATAGGTGGTACTAACAGACTAATATATGGAGACATTATAGGTAATACTAACAGACTACAGACAATATGTTCCTCCACCATGTACAGTAGACTACAGACAATATGTTCCTCCACCATGTACAGTAGACTACAGACAATATGTTCCTCAACCATGTACAGTAGACTACAGACAATATGTTCCTCAACCATGTACAGTAGACTACAGTCAGACACTGTATTTTAGTCCAATGCCGCTCTGACATCTCTCGTCCATATATGTATATATATTCTTAATTCATTCCTTACTTAAATGTATGTGTATTTGGGTATATGTTGTAAAACTGTTAGACATTATTTGTTAGATAGATATTAGATATTACTGCACTGACGGAGCTAGAAGCATTTCGCTACACACGCAATAACATCTGCTAAACATGTGTATGTGACCAATAAAATTAGATTTTGATTTGATTTGATTAAATATACAGACAGCCCTTAGCTGTGGTTGGTTGGCCATATGCCACACCCCCTCGTCCCTTATTGCTTAAATATGCATACAGCCCTTAGCTGTGGTTGGTTGGCCATATGCCACACCCCTCATCCCTTTTTGCTTAAATATGCAGTACAGCAACATAAACATCTGCTAGGGTCCATTATCTGCTTCCTGGACTTTAACCTTGTACTGCAGTGGCCTAAATCAGGGTCACAGAGTGTTTCTTGGTAGTCTTAAACAAATCTACTTTGAAACAAAAGTATACACCTCACACACATGGGTATGTGTTTAAAAAAAGACACCTGTACCTTGTCAGAGATAGAGTTGAAATCTATTCAATTTTGACATTGCATCCCAATATCACACTTTATATACATCACAGATGTCTGAAATATAACAAAACTGTTTGACATAGAAACACCAGATTTTCGGCAGGTTTTTTAAATGATGTCACTAGGTCATTTGACTGCAGGGAGAAAGGTGAACCTCTCGGCAGCGTGTCATTGTCCAAATCAGATTACTTCCTTCCTCTGAAGAAGGTCAGGAAGCAGAGGTGTTGATCTCCCTCCCTAAATTATACCATATTTTCCTTGGTAATCCAACCCTCAGTTTGAGGGTATTGGCTCTCTACTCCGCTCCCATCCTCCTGTACTCCCCTCCCATCCTCCTGTACTCCCCTCCCTTTCCTCCTGTACTCCCCTCCCATCCTCCTATACTCCCCTCCCATCCCATCCTCACCGTACTCCCCTACCATCCTCTCCGTACTCCCCTCCCATCCTCTCCTTCTCCTGATAGAATAAGAGGAGAATGCCTGTAGAGTTAAGCTGTCTGTCGGAACCCTTATATGCATACCCTGGAGCCTTTGATGCAATTTTAGCAAATGTTGAGATTTTGAACAAAAAAACCACCAGAATAATCATTGAGAAAAAATATTATATTACAAAAAAACTTCGGCTTTTCATAAGTTTTTTATTATTAGTTAATCACATGGTAGCATTGCCTACCCTTCTTACCCTGCCTACCCTGACTGAACGTCACTGAGTCTGTCACACCTGCTCCCGCTCTCTCTCCCTGGCACTCGAGTGCACCAGGCTGCCAGGCACTATGCACTCCTGCCCGAGCCACGAGGGTGCAAAATGGGGCAATGCCCCCTTAGTTGGAATATTGTGCCCCCTCAGTTTTGTATCCCTATTCTGTTTCACAATCTGCCCCCATATGTACAGCTTACACTTATACCGGTTGATTGGCCTTCACAGTAGAAGGGCGCTGTCAATTTGACGTTTAGGTGGACACACAGCTGGATGGAATTTAGCTAATGTTAACAGTTAGGTAGATAGCTGATAGCATGATGGTTATTACAAAGCGGCTTTGCCAGCGCACAACGACAGCATCAGATCAAAGCAGCGGGGAGGGGGAGAAGTCTGCCACAGAGGCCAAGGCCACTGAGCTGACGCTAATCACTAAGGCAAGGCCGCCGAGCACAGCAGCACAGGCACCTGTGCAACTGTCTCCAGACCGAACCTAGCAGGGCTTGTATCATTTTGTTATTTGCTAGCTTTTGGAAATGCGTGGCAAATGTCAGAAATAGGCGTAGACGTGATTTACTTTATTGGCGTTGCGGCCAAGTCTACTGCTTGATTTCTGTGATGTGATTGAATTGGAAATGTTTGGTTTATAATATAAACTGATTGTTTTTAATGTTTTATATGGTAGAAGAGGTTCTTTGCATTACATTGATGAGAGTGGGCAGACCTTGACCAATGGTTGAGTAACGATGTAGCCATAGTGTTGCCATAAACTTGTTTCTATGGAATACTAATTTCTCTGTTATAAGCAGCGTAGTACGGCACTCTTGTGGGAAGACAGATTGGTAAATGTGTCCAAGCTGCATTGTACCGATAAGTCGTGGTTGTGCATTGTACATTTCTTTGTTTTCCGCGATTGGAAATCAATTGTATTGGCATGGGGAAGTGTTATTACCGTAATTAGCAACAGTTTTGCATTGCATTGATGGGTATTGTGCATGTACTGTAGCTGTGTACTAGCATTGTCATAACTTGTAATTTCTTGAGCCAGTTATGAATAGTCCATGTTTGTAAAGCGATGCAGTAGCCTGTATTCTTGCAGCAAAACAGATGTGCGTGGCTGCAAATACATTGTGTGTAATTGTACTATCGATTATTATCTATCCTGTGTTATCAGCAAGCGAAAATACAGTAGAAGTCGGAAGTTTACATACACTTAGGTTGAAGTCATTAAAACTCATTTTTCAACCACTCCACAGATATCATATTAACAAATTATAGTTTTGGCAAGTCGGTTAGGACATCTACTTTGTGCAAGACACAAGTAATTCTACCAACAATTATTTACAGACAGATTATTTCACTTATAATTCACTATATCACAATTCCAGTGGGTCAGAAGTTTACATACACTAAGTTGACTGTGCTTTTAAAAAGCTTGAAAAATTCCAGAAAATTATGTCATGGCTTTAGAAGCTTCTGATTGGCTAATTGACATAATTTGAGTCAATTGCAGGTGTACCTGTGGATGTATTTCAAGGCCTACCTTCAAACTCAGTGCTTCTTTGACATCATGGGAAAATCAAAGGAAATCAGCCAAGACCTCCCAAAAAAATGCGTAGACCTCCACAAGTCTGGTTCATCCTTGGGAGCAATTTCCAAATGCCTGAAAGTACCACGTTCATCTGTGCAAACAATAGTACGCAAGTATACCGTCATACCGCTCAGGAAGGAGACGCGTTCTGTCTCCTAGAAATGAACGTACTTTGGTGCAAATCAATCCCAGAACAACAGCAAAGGACCTTGTGAAGATGCTGGAGGAAACAGGTACAAAAGTATCTAGATCCACAGTAAAATGAGTCATATATCGACATAACCTGAAAGGCCGCTCAGCAAGGAAGAAGCCACTGCTCCAAAACCGCCATAAAAAAGACAGACTACGGTTTGCAACTGCACATGGGGACAAAGATCGTACTTTTTGGAGAAATGTCCTCTGGTCTGAGGAAACAAAAAAATAACTGTTTGGCCATAATGACCATCGTTATGTTTGGAGGAAAAAGGGGGAGGCTTGCAAGCCGAAGAACACCATCCCAACCGTGAAGCACGGGGGTGGCAGCATCAATCCTATAGACAAGTTGTGGGCAGAACTGAAAAAGCGTGTGCGAGCAAGGAGGCCTACAAACTTGACTCAGTTACACCAGTTCTGTCAGGAGGAATGGGCCAAAATTCACCCAACCTATTGTGGGAAGCTTGTGGAAGGCTACCTGAAACGTTGAAGTTAAACAGTTTAAAGGCAATGCTACCAAATACTAATTGAGTGTATGTAAACTTCTGGCCCACTGGGAATGTGATGAAAGAAATAAAAGCTGAAATAAATCATTCTCTCTACTATTATTCTGACATTTCACATTCTTTAAATAAAGTGGTGATCCTAACTGACCTAAGACAGGGAATTTTTACTAGGATTAAATGTCAGGAATTGTGAAAAACTGAGTTTAAATGTATTTGGCTAAGGTGTATGTAAACTTCCGACTCTGATGCCCTCTTGCCTAGTCAATGCTGCCGCCGGGCCTGCCTGCCTCCATCATTACGCACACCTGCTTCTCTCGTCACGCGCATCAGCGATTACTGGACTCACTCGTATGTCATGTTTGTAACCTGGTTCTGACGCTCCGCTGCTGCATTCTGAAAGAACCAATGCTGGAGATGAGAATGCATTAACATTTAATGCACGGACATAGAACAAGACAGGAACAGCATCAGAACCGGGCAAACAAATTACATATGACAATTAATGCAGATGCGGGGAATGGAGCTGGGGAACAGACAGATATAGGGAAGATAAAAACATATGATTGAGTCCAGGTGAGTCCAATAATCGCTGATGCGTGTGACGAGGGAAGCAGGTGTGCGTAATGATGGTGACAGGAGTGCGTAGTGCAGGGCAGCCTGGCGCCCTCGAGCGCTAGGGTGGCCTTCATGCAGCCTCTGGATGCTAATTCATGGTTGACCTGTCACATTCTAGCAGGCTCTGTATAGCATGAGTGACAGTTGAGGAGTCTGTGGTTTCCATTTTTACGATTTACAGACCTCCTCTTCCCCCCAGTGTCAGAGCCAGGTGTGCAGAGAAGGAAAGCGGAAATGTGCTCATTAAGAAAGTTTGGTAAGTTGGGAAAGGATACACTTCCGATGTGTCTGTGCTGCTGAAACTTCATGCAGACCAGCACTGTTAACGTTTTTCTTCATTTTTGCCCTTCATAAATATACAGAGATATAGGGCTGTACATTTTCCTTCATTTGATTTCATTTTATTGTGGATTCTCTCAGAGGACAAAACTTAAAGACATCTGCAACTTATTTTCACATCTTCTTTGCAATGAATATTATCATTTTAATTTCAAGAGTTGGCAAACACTAGCAGTCATCTTTATGGACTTTTGCTGGGCAAGTGGGAGTAGTTCATATCGATTCTCATGTACTGATATCTAGAGAGAGAGAGAGAGAAAGAGAGAGAGACAGAGACAGAGACAGAGAGAGAGAGAGAGAGAGAGAGAGAGAGAGAGAGAGAGAGAGAGAGAGAGAGAGAGAGAGAGAGAGAGAGAGAGAGAGAGAGAGAGAGAGAGAGAGAGAGAGAGAGAGAGAGAGATTTTATTGTGGCCGGGCTGCAAAAACGACAGTCCATCATTACTTTAAGACATGAAGGTCAGTCAATTCAAAACATTTCAAAAATGTTTAAAGTTTCTTTAAGTGCAGTCGCAAAAACCATCAAGCGCTATGATGAAACTGTCTCTCATGAGGACCGCCACAGGAAAGGAAGACCCAGAGATAACTCTGCTGCAGAGGATAAGTTCATTAGAGTTTCCAGCCTCAGAAACTGCAGCCCAAATAAATGCTTCACATAGTTAAAGTAACAGACACATCTCAACATCAACTGTTCAGAGGAGACTGTGTGAATCAGGCCTTCATGGTCGAATTGCTGCAAAAAAAACACTACTAAAGGACACCAACAAGAAGAATAGACTTGCTTAGGCCAAGAAACACGAGCAATGGACATTAGACCGGTGGAAATCTGTCCTTTGGTCTGATGAGTCCAAATTTGGTTCCAACCGCAGTGTCTTTGTGAGACGCAGAGTAGAGATCATATATTGTACGGGAAAATAAATGTCATTGAATGTCATTGAGTAAATGTATTTGTTGGTTTCTTTTCATTTTAATAAGAGACAAAAATGTAATGAATTTAAGGTTATTTGTTGATTTAAAAATCAAAATTTGCTGATTTTAAGGTTGTCATTAAATTTGGGGTGGGGTGGGGTCGCGAGAAATTCTTGGGGACAAAAATGGGTTCCCAGAAATTCTGGGGGAAAAGATGGGGTCCCCGCTGAAAAGGTTTGAATAACACTGTCACTAACATATGGAACATTATCTTCCAGGGTCACCACGGTCATGCTAACATATGGAACATTATCTTCCAGGGTCACCACGGTCATGCTAACATATGGAACATTATCTTTGAGGGTCACCACGGTCATGCTAACATATGGAACATTATCTTCCAGGGTCACCACGGTCATGCTAACATATGGAACATTATCTTCCAGGGTCACCACGGTCATGCTAACATATGGAACATTATCTTCCAGGGTCACCACGGTCATGCTAACATATGGAACATTATCTTCCAGGGTCACCACGGTCATGCTAACATATGGAACATTATCTTCCAGGGTCACCACGGTCATGCTAACTTATGGAACATTATCTTCGAGGGTCACCACGGTCATGCTAACATATGAAACATTATTTTCCATCTCGTACTACAAATGCCTCTCTCTAAAGACTGTGTCTGTGTCTCAAACGCAACTCTATTCCCTTTATAGTGCACTACATGTGACCAAAGCCTTCTGGTCAAAAGTAGTGCACTATAAAGGGGATAGTGTGCCATTTGGGGCTAAGACTGTGCAAATTGCAAACAATTTCAGAGAGAGAGTTTTACAGATTGTTTCATAATTGCATGAGAGGTAAACTGGGCAGTAGTTCACTAAAAATGCATTTTTGTTTTAATTAAAATAATTAGAGTTCTGATAAAAGTTTGCAATGACTTTCAGGAATCGTTCTTCAGGGAACACACAGGCACACACACACTCACACACACACACAGACACACACACACCACACGAACGGGCACACACACACGCACACAATTTCCCAAAGGACATTATTTTCAGAATCAAAGGGGAGCTATTTCTACATGTCTGGCAAAGATATTTCTTGGCACATTTATACTAATTCCATGAAAATGTGCAGCTTAATCAATGCTGAAGAAATATTATTTAAATCCGACAGAGGGAAAATGTAGGGATGTTAATTTTATAGGCTATTATCCCACTGACTTTATATGTGCATTACGTGTCATTGTTTTTACCAACCCAGAACCTCAGTTTAAAATAAATAATTGAAAGAAATAAAGAATGTAGTAAATAATGATTACATTTCCTTTCTACCTCAAAGAGAATGCTTTAACACTGAAATTAAAAATAATTGAACTGAAATCTTATTAAAGAAACTAACCCAGCCACCTACGCAACACACATGCACTACCACAAACACACAACCTCTAACACCAAACTGCACAAATGTACAGTACAAACACACTGTCGGACATTTCACTACCACAAACAACATACTGTATGCGCAACAGACGCTGAACAAAATAATGCATGATTAAACCCATGATTGAATACAATAGAAACCCAACTCATCAAAATACTTTTGATTCACTTAATTACCCAGGCGCAATTGTGGGCACAGGAGGCATGATGGGAGGAAACATGGGAGGCATGATGGGAGGAAACGTGGGAGGCATGATGGGAGGAAACATGAGAGGAAACATGGGAAGCTTGATGGGAGGAAACGTGGGGAGCATGATGTGAGGAAACCTGGGAAGCTTGATGTGAGGAAACATGGGAAGCGTGATGGGAGGAAACCTGGGAGGCATGATGGGAGGAAACATGATGGGAGAAAACATGGGAAGCATGATGGGAGGAAACATTGGAGGAAACGTGATAGAAGGAAACATGGTAGGCATGATGGGAGGAAACATGGGAAGAAACCTGATGGGAGGAAACATGATGGGAGGAACGCTGGATCCATCTACCCATCATTGTTGGATCCATCCACCAATCAACGCTGGATCCATCCACCCATCATCGCTGCATCCATCCACCCATCAACGCAAGATCCCATCCACCCATCATCGCTGCATCCATCCACCCATCAACGCTGCATCAATCCACCCATCAACGCTACATCCATCCACCCATCAACGCTAGATCCCATCCACCCATCATCGCTGCATCCATCCACCCATCAACGCTGGATCATCCACCCATCAACGCTGGATCCATCCATCTATCAACGCTACATCCATCCACCCATCAACGCTACATCCATCCACCCATCAATGCAGCATCAATCCACCCATCAACGCAGCATCCATCCACCCATCAACGCTGCATCCATCCACACATCAACGCTGCATCCATCCACCCATCAACGCTGGATCCATCCACCCATCAACGCTGGATCCATCCACCCAATCCTCTTTCTCTCTCTCCCTCTCTCTCTGGCTGTGTCCTTGATGTCTTTTAAAATGCACACTCAGACCATGTGAAGTGTCTGTTTCAATTTGAAATGGAGATTATGAACCATTGTAGACATTGTTCTAGGGCCACTTTACATATCAATGTGGAAATACCATTCCTCAGCAGCCAGACCTTAATTGAAAAGCTCTTTCCCCCGAAATAATTTTCATAAATTAATTATTGAAATGAATGAAGATATGGAGGAGATATAGAGGCCCAATATGTCTGATATTTGATACTGGTAAGGAACTACTCCGCTATCACTACTTTACTTGAAATTAAATAAGCTTTCATGCCCCACTACTTCTACTTAATATGGTCTAACCAGCGCCACATACACTGAGTATACAAAACATTAAGAACTCTTTCCATGACTAGACTGACCAGGTGAATCCAGGTGAAAGCTATGATCCCTTATTGATAAAATAATGTAGATGAAGGGGAGGAGACAGGTTAAATAAGTATTTTTAACCCTTGAGACAATTGAGACATGGCATGTGCATGTGTTCAGAGGATGAATGGGCAAGACAAAATATTTAAGTGCCTTTGAACGGGGTATGGTAGTAGGTGCCAGGCGCACCAGTTTGTGTCAAGAACTGCAACGCTCTATGTTTTTCATGCTCAACAGTTTCCCATGTGTATTAATAATGGTCCACCACCCAAAGGACATCCAGCCAACTTGACACAACTGTGGGAAGCATTGGAGTCAACAACATGTCCTGACGAATTGAGGATGTTCTAATGTCTGGTACACTCAGTGTATAATAATTATGGCCTGTGGAAAACCTTTTAAACAAATGTGCCTTTGCAATTGATTGTGTTGTACCAGTTATATAGCCTAGTCTTTGATAATGGTGATTTGGAAAATCTGCTTTGAAGGAAACTCTTATTATTATTATTTTATATATTTTTTAAATTATTATTTATTTTCACCTTTATTTAACCTGGTAGGCCAGTTGAGAACAAGTTCTCATTTACAACTGCGACCTGGGCAAGACAAAGCAAAGCAGTGCGACAAACAACAACAACACAGAGTTACACATGGGATAAACAAATGTACAGTCAAACACATTAGAAAATCTATGTACAGTGTGTACAAATGTAGTGAAAAATCAAAGCACAAATTGACTAAATTGCCTGAATGCTACGAAGCAATATATTCGCTCTGCACTGTGCTGTGGCCAACACAATACTAGCCAAAGTCAGACACTTAGCAATGACAGTACTCTGTAAACCTTCTGCTATAACACAACTCACGTCATCATGTTTTTTCCTGGATCAAAAAAGGGCTTTGGTTGTGGGCGTGGCAGGGGGCAAATTTCTCCATGGAGCTGAAAAGAACATGTTGCAGTTTTAAAGCAAATTTCCTGCGATTCTATGTCTTTTGCCATGGGTAATGCTGTGTTATTTTGCTCAAACATAATAACAAAATCAATACTGCTAAATTAATTGGTTTTGAAATGTTCAATTCAAACTGACTGTCTAGCTTTTATTTAGGTTATTGTTAGTTCTCAAAGATTATATTATTAAAACTACATACTTCATATCTGGTTGTAGTTGTAAATTGACAGCCATCTTGAAAATATTAAAAAAACAAAGCATTTCAATGGCAGAAAAATCCCTGCATATCTAGTGCTCAAATTGTCTCCAACCCCAGGAAGAAGTGAGCGCTGCTCGGTCGTGGATGTCCAGCATGAGAAACAGGGAGTCTGACAGCTAGAACAGGAGAGAGCAGAGGAGTCATAGTGATGTGCTGTTAGAAGCCCTGGCCTTCCTCAGTTCTCCTCCCCAGTGAGATGGAGAGAAGAGGAAAAAGAGGGGAGGAAGAGAGAGAGAGAAACAGAGAGAGAGGGAGAGAGAGAGAAGGAGAGAAAGTGAGAGGAGAAAGAGAGGAAAGTGAACATCAATAGATAAGAGCCTCAGCAAAGAGGAGCGTTTTCTTTTTCCGGGTGTCAGTTAAGTAGAACTCTGCTGCACCTGCCTGTGGAACCCCAGCCCAGCTCTACCCAGCACACTGCTCTACCAAACACTAACCCAAGCCCAGCTCTACCCAGCATACTACTCTACCCAACACTAACCCAAGTTCTACCCAGCACACTGTTCTACCCAACACTAACCCAAGCCCAGCTCTACCCAGCACACTGTTCTACCCAACACTAACCCAAGCCCAGCTCTACCCAGCACATTGCTCTAGCCAACACTAACCCCAGCTCTACCCAGGACACTGCTCAACCTAACACTAACCCCAGCTCTATCCAGCACACTGCTCTACCCAACACTAACCCCAGCCCAGCTCTACCCAACACACTGCTCTACCCAACACTAACCCCAGCCCAGCTCTACCCAGCACACAGCTCTACCCAACACTAACACCAGCTCTACCCAACACACTGCTCTACCCAGCATTTAGGCTGTATTTGGACAGTAAAGGGCCCAAGGACATCAAGGGCGCTGGACTTCCCCCCACCTCCCTCTCTCTCTGTCGCTCTCGCACTCTCTCTCTCTCTCTCTCTCTCTCTCTCGCTCTCTCTCTCTCTCTCTCTCTCTTTCTCTCACACCCTCACACTCTCTCTCACAAAAACGCACAAACAGACATGCACACACACACACACACACACACACACACACACACACACACACACACACACACACACACACACACACACACACACACACACACACACATACACACACACACACACATGGTCTCTCTCTTTCATTTCCCTCACCTTCTCTTTTGTCACTACACAGCACACTGTACTGACTAGCTGAGGAATGTAGATGTGGGGTTGTTCTGGGGTTTAGAGTTAGATATGTGAGGTTTGTCTCAGGTAGCACACTACTGATGCTACAAAATAATTGTCAAAACTAGTACTAATACAAGTTGATTTATTTAAGTATTGTAAAGTACTGCTAATACAATAAGTAAATGTATTTTAAAGTATTGTTAAGTAGTAATAACAACTACTACTATAAGTTGTACTCATAATGATGTACTAACAACTATTGTTTGATTTTCAAGTTTTATTGTCACATGCACAGGATACAGCAGGTGTCAAACAGTGAAATGCTTAACTTGTGAGTTCTTTCCCAACAATGCACAGTAAGGGTAGTAATATATATATATATAGGAAATAAAATACATGTGACTACGAGAGAAAAAGAAAAAAAAAACGTGAGAATGTGGTTATATTCATATTTTACAATCAGAGTCTGGCTTGGGAAGAAAGGTGTGCTGGAGACACACCCTACCAGCTTTCACAGTCTCACATCAGATTTAGACGTTCATCCATGTTTTTCAAACATCAAACTTTTAAGTTGTTCCAAATGTCACATTTCTAAGTGTTTAAGGTTAAGGTTAGGTATTAACTATACATTTTTAAGGTTAGAGTTAAGTTCAGGCATTAACTCCAAATTCATAAGGTTAGGTATTCACTCAGAATGGTTAAGGTAAGGGTTAAGGTTTGGGATAGGCTTAAAACAAAAATAACTTTCTATCGCTGGATTCAAACTTGCAACCTTTGGAATCAGAGGCAGATGTTTACGCCCAGCCACCATTCCCTGGCAAAACCAAAACCTACTTAAAGGTAACAGTGCTCACTGTTGCCCCTAGTGACTGGTTTCCACATCATCTCCCAACGTCCTCAGACATGGATGGACGTCAAATACTGACTTATATCACGGGTGACCAGGCTGGCAGCACCACAGCAAACAATGAGCCAGCCACAGGCCATTAGCATGACGGACAGCCGATATCATGGAAAGTATCTAAGAGTGATATATAGTGATTCAGAAGAGTTAGCAAGCACAACTGATTTGTTGTTCCACAAGCCTGTTGGACAGGGCTCAGTGAAGGGCTCTGTGAAGGGCTCTGTGAAAGGCTCTGTGAAGGGCTCTTTGAAGGGCTCAGTAAAGGGCTCAGTGAAGGGCTCAGTGAAGGGCTCAGTGAAGGGCTATGTGAAGGGCTATGTGAAGGGCTCTGTGAAGGGCTCTGTGAAAGGCTCAGGGAAGGGCACTGTGAAGGGCTATGTGAAAGACTCTGTGAAGGGCTCAGAAATACAACATGTGTCATTGAGAATGTAGTCAACAACAGTAATGGAGTGTGGGAGGGAAAATGACAGCATTCGGTGTGTGGGAAGGGAAGACCCTGAAAAACATGACAAATAACTTTAATAGAAATGATTCACAACTCAGTTGGGAAGAGGTAGAGGAAGAACATCTCTTTGGATTTGAAAAAGCAGACTATCTGTGTCCCTTAAACACTATGAAGCTCCAGTGAAAGGACAGGGATTTCTCACGACTCAGTGTTCAGACAGTGAAAGCCCCAGCCTCAGGCTTTACTCGCTGACCTGACTCAGGTAATGACATGTCAACAGCTACAATCCATATCCTTTATCCCTCATCCCTCCTAACTCTGCTGAAACTCACAGACACACACACACACATGTAAACGCGCACAAACACCAATAAAGTCAGGTGTTTTGGGGTGGATATTTTTGATTTGGTGTTTGTTTGCTGATGTAAATAAGTTTTAATTATTGCTTGAACGATACACCACATATACCTGTCTGTCTCCATCTCAGCCCCGTAACGCTCTGTTTTAATCTCTTTAATTTCTTTCTCTCCCCCACTTTGCACCATTTAATTCTCCCTGCCTCTTCCTGAATGGCTTTTCAAACTCTCTCTCAATCCTCTGGCATAGGTAATATTACAGCTAAGAGAGGAAATGTCTGTTGCTAAGACTGAAATCTGGCTTGCCTAGTACTTACTATTTAGAATGTACTGTTTAGTAAAAATGTATGCAGTAGGCAACAAATATCGGATTTCCGCCATTCGTTAATTTTGGTACAGCGCATTCCCTCATCTGAAAAACAGCTGTTGTCAGACACGTGGGTCTCAAAATACGATTCACTTCCTCAATAGTGTGCAGCGAATTTTACTAGATGAAAAGCCAAAATTAGTATGACATCCTGGCATTGAAAGCATTCTCAATTCTGGACACATCACATACTACAAACTGCATTTAGAACGCAAATACAGGTATTCAACGTGGCCAGTGTATATAACAGCAATTGAATACACACCACACAATCAAACATAATGTACATGTATCAACAAGCATACAATGAATTGTAAGAGGCAGTACTCATACTCAATATGAAGACAGAACCTCAGTACTCATACTCAATATGAAGACAGAACCTCAGTACTCATACTCAATATGAAGACAGAACCTCAGTACTCATACTCAATATGAAGACAGAACCTCAGTACTCATACTCAATATGAAGACAGAACCTCAGTAATCATACTCAATATGAAGACAGAACCTCAGTACTCACACTCAATATGATTTAATATAATATATAGAGACTAACCAAGTTAACAGACAATATACAAGAGTAGATGAGCGCCAGTACAGTCAGTCTAGTCATAATAAATCCATGTGTCCCTGCCCCTCCACTTTCTGACAGAATGCCATTATCTCCTCTGGTGTAGAACAATAATTTCTCTCCACAAGCTATTAAATATGACAGGGTTAGGACCGTAGATTAATCTAAAAAAGGTAATAGACGTTTAGCTGTGAATCTACCAGCAGGACATACCAACCAACCAGACATTGGGCGTACAGCAGGTATCATCAACTAGATTCAGCCGCTGGCCTAATGTTTTGTGTGGATGGTAGGCCGGGCCGGAACATAATTACAAATAATTAGTAGACTGCAAATGACCGCAAGAAAACCAAACAGATATAATATTTGACTAAAATATAATAATTTCAAACCTGGATTAAATTTGTATAGAATGACATGTCTCAAATCAAATCAAATCAAAGTTTATTTGTCACGTGCGCCGAATACTAAAGGAGTAGACCTTACATTGAAATGCTTACTTACAAGCCCTGACCAACAGTGCAGTTTAAGTAGATAATAAGTATTATGTAAACAAAAGAGGTAAAGAAATAAAAAACAGTAAAGTGACAGTAAAAATAAAATATATATACAGGTGGTATACAGGTGGTATATACAGGTGGTACCGGTACAGAGTCATATGTACAGTACATGCAAGTATAGTTAAAGTGACTATGCATAGATGATAAACAGAGAGTAGCAGATGTTATTATTTTTTAAAAAATTTTAAGGCCTTCCTCTGATACCGCCTGGTATATAGGTCCTGGATGGCAGGAAGCTTGGCCCCAGTGATGTACTGGGCCGTACGCACTATTCTTTGTAATGCATTGCGGTCGGAGGCCGAGCAGTTGCCGTACCAGGCAGTGATGTAGCCAGTCAGGATGCTCTCCATGTTGCAGCTGTAGAACCTTTTGAGGATCTGAGGACACATGCCAAATCTTTTCAGTCTCCTGAGGGAGTATAGGCTTTGTCTTGCCCTCTTCACGACTGTCTTGGTGTGTTTGGACCCTTCTAGTTTGTTGGTGATGTGGACACCAAGGAACTTGAAGCTCTCAACCTGCTTCACTGCAGCCCCGTCGATTAGAATGGGGGCTGCTCGGTCCTCCACCGATTCCTGTTGTCCAAAATCATCTCCTTTGTCTTGATTACGTTGAGGGAGAGGTTGTTATCATGGCACAACATGGCCAGGTCTCTGATCTCCTCCCTATAGGCTGTCTCGTCGTTGTCGGTGATCAGGCCTACCACTGTTGTGTCATCTGCAAACTTAATGATGGTGTTGGAGTCGTGCCTGGCCATGCAGTCGTGGGTGAACAGGGAGTACAGGAGGGGACTGAGCATGCAACCCTGAGGGGCCCCAGTGTTGAGGATCAGCGTGGCATATGTGTTGTGACCTACCCTTACCACCTGGGGGCGGCCCGGCAGGAAGTCCATAATCTAGTTGCAGAGGGAGGTGATCAGTCCCAGGATCCTTAGCTTGGTGATGAGCTTTGAGGGCACTATGGTGTTGAATGCTGAGCTGTAGTCAATGAATAGCATTCTCACATAGGTGTTCATTTTGTCCAGGTGGGAAAGGGCAGTGTTGAGTGCAATAGAGATTGCATCATCTGTGGATCTGTTTGACCGGTATGCAAATTGAAGTGGGTCTGTAACGAATGCCCCGCGCAGAGCACCGGTCCCTCCTCCTCTCCAGCGATCATCCTCGCCGGCGTTCTAACCGGCGGTCGGGGGAAGATGGTAGCAACACCCTGATGACCCACACCTGTTCCTCATCGGTCATCAGGGTCACTATTTAACTCCATGTTTTCTGTTCAACCCTTGCGGGTTATTAGTCTTTCAATGTGTATTGCTGTCTTTTCTTTATTATTAAATTCCTATATACGCTATTTACTCTCTCTCGCTCGTTCTTAGCCTCATCACTCACTTTCACCCCTCGCAATATCACAGGGTCCATGGTTTCTGGGATAATGGTGTTAATGTGAGCCATGACCAGCCTTTCAAAGCACTTCATGGCTACAGACGTGAGTGCTACGGGTCTGTAGTCATTTAGGCAGGTTACCTTAGTGTTCTTGGGTACAGAGACTATGGTGGTCTGCTTGAAACATGTTGGTATTACAGACTCAATCAGGGACTTGTCGAAAATGTCAGTGAAGACACTTGCCAGTTGGTCAGCGCATGCTTGGAGTACACGTCCTGGTAATCCATCTGGCCCAGCGGCCTTGTGAATGTTGACCTGTTTAAAGCTCTTACTCACATCGACTAAGGAGAGAGTGATCACACAGTCATCCTGAACAGCTGGTGCTCTCATGCGTGTTGCTTACCTCGAAACGAGCATAGAAGTAGTTTAGCTCGTCTGGTAGGCTTGTGTCACCGGGCAGCTCTCGGCTGTGCTTCCCTTTGTAGACCTGTAGCGCTAACATCCCACATCATGAAGACCCTGGAAAGGTTAGTCCTTGCTTACCTCAGACCCCTGGTGTGTACATCACTGGACCCCCTGCAGTTCGCATACCAGCGCAACATCGGGGTGGATGATGCAATCTACTTTCTGCAGATGGCCTACTCTCACCTGGACAACGCAGGTAGCACTGTGAGGGTTATGTTTTTTTACTTCTCCAGTGCCTTCAACAGTGCCTGCTTCTGGGTGAGAAGATGAGGAGGATGTAAGCACCCTTAGTCTCCTGGTGTAAGGTCCTGACTGAGGCCAGGTCTCTGACTCCCTCTAGGGGAGTGGGATGGCCACAGTCAGGTCCTTACATTCACTAGATTGGTGTTGGGTTTTGGGTGATCCCCAATTAGAGACAGCTGTCATGAGTCTATTTAATAGCACTTCACGTCCACTTGGGTGTGGATCATTGTGTGTGTTTAAGTGCCTCTGTGTCTGCACTAAACGCCAGCTCACGGTATTGTACTTTTGTTGTTTTTTCAGTTTATAAAATATGTTTGCACCGACCTCTCGCTCTGCGCCTCGTTCCATATCCATGCCCCGTGACACCTCGGTTACGGACTACCTGACCGGTAGGCCACAATTTGTGCGGCTACAGAGCTGTGTGTCAGAACGGGCAATGAGCAATACAGGGCCCCCCAGGGAATGGTCCTGTCCCCCTTCCTGTTCACCCTCTACATCTCAGACTTCAGATACAGTTGAATTTGGAGGTTTACATACAACTTATCCAAATACATTTGAGTTCTATCTCAGTTTTTCACAATTCCTGACATTTAATCCTAGTAAAAATTCCCTGTCTTAGGTCAGTTAGGATCACCACTTTATTTTAAGAATGTGAAATGTCAGAACAATAGTAGAGAGAATGATTTATTTCAGCTTTTATTTCTTTCATCACATTCCCAGTGGGTCGAAGTTTACATACACTAAATTCGTATTTGGGTCGTGGATGGGTATTCCAGCATGACAATGACCCAAAACACATGACCAAGGCAACAAAGGAGTGGCTCAAGAAGAAGCACATTAAGGTCCTGGAGTGGCCTAGCCAGTCTCCAGATCTTAATCCCATAGAAAATCTGTGGAGGGAGCTGAAGGTTCGAGTTGCCAAACGTCAGCCTCGAAACCTTAATGACTTGGAGAAGATCTGCAAAGAGGAGTGGGACAAAATCCCTCCCGAGATGTGTGCAAACCTGGTGGCCAACTACAAGAAACGTCTGACCTCTGTGATTGCCAACAAGGGTTTTGCCACCAAGTACTAAATCATGTTTTGCAGAGGGGTCAAATACAATTTTTTTGTTGATATTCTGTCTCTCACTGTTCAGTGTGCAAACTAACAAAATCAGCAGGGGATCAAATATTTGTTTCCCTCACTGTAAGTATATTTAAAACCAAATACTTTTAGACTTTTACTCAAGTAGTATTTTGCTGGGTGACTTTCACTTTTACTTGAGACATTTTCTATTAACCTATCTTTACTTTTACTCAAGTATGACAGTTGGTTACTTTTTCCACCACTGAAAATAAAACCCCCCACGGGCTGCCAGTTGGGGAACCCTGGAGTATGTATAGACAGGAATATCAAATATCTATAAACATTTTTAATCACATTTAATCCAGACTAAAAGTATTCACACAGACAATTAATATAATTAAAATGGCCACAATGTAATATGGATGTAAGATTGTGTGTGTGTGCATGTGTTTGTCTGATATCTCCTGATCTATGAGGAAGGAGGTCTGATATATCCTGCTCCAGGAGGTTTGATATCTCCTGTTCTATGAGGAGGTCTGATATCTCCTGCTCTATGAGGAAGTCTGATATATCCTGCTCCAGGAGGTCTGATTTCTCCTGCTCCAGCCACTGTGACTGCCCACCATATGGCACCCTATTCCATCTTGACCTTTTCCACATTTTGTTACCTTACAGCCTTATTCTAAAATTGATTAAATAAATGTTTAGCTCATCAATGTACACACAATAACCCCATAATGACAAAGTGAAAAAACTTTTTTTATTTTTATGTTTGCAATGTATTAGAAATAATAAACAGAAATACCTTATTTACATAAGTATTAAGACCCTTTGCTATGAGACTCGAAATTGAGCTCAGTGCATCCTGTTTCCATTGATCATCTTTGAGATGTTTATCTAACTTGATTGGAGTCCACCTGTGGTACATTCAATTGATTGGACATGATTTAGAAAGGCACACACCTGTCTATATTAGGTTAACAATTAACAGTGCATGTCAGAGCAAAAACCAAGCCATGAGGTCGAAGGAATTCTCCGTGGAGCTCAGAGACAGGATTGTGTCGAGGCACAGATCTGTGGAAGGGTACCAAAACAATTCTGCAGCATTGAAGGTCCCCAAGAACACAGTGGCTCCATCATTATTAAATGGAAGAAGTTTGGAACCACCAAGACTCTTTCTAGAGCTGGACACCCGGCCAAACTGAGTATTGGGGGAGAAGGGCCTTGGTCAGGGAGGTGACCAAGAACCCGATGGTCATTCTGACGGAAGCTCCAGAGTTCCTCTGTGAAGATGGGAGAACCTTCCAGAAGTACAACCATCTCTGAGTGGCCAGACAGAAGCCACTCCTCAGTAAAAGGCACATGACAGCCCAGAGTTTGCCAAATGGCACCTAAAGGACTCTGAGACAGAGAAACAAGATTCTCTGGTCTGATGAAACCAAGATTGAACTCTTTGGCCTGAATGCCAAGCGTCACGGAGGAAACCTGGCACCATCATTACGTTATAGCATTGTGGTGGCAGCATCATGATGTGGGGATGTTTTTCAGCAGCAGGGACTGGGAGACTAGTCAGGATCGAGGGAAAGATGAACGGAGCGAAGTACAGAGAGATCCTTGATGAAAACCAGCTCCAGAGTGCTCAGGACATCAGACTGGGGAGAAAGTTCACCTTCCAACAGGACAAAGACCCTATGCACACAGCCAAGACAACAAAGGAGTGGCTTTCGGACAAATCTCTGAATGTCCTTGAGTGGCCTAGCCAGAGCCCGGACTTGAACCTGATCAAACATCTCTGGAGAGACCTGAAAATAGCTGTGCAGCTACGCTCTACATCCAACCTGACAGAGCTTGAGAGTAGAATGGGAGAAACTCCCCAAATACAGGTGTTTTAGCGTCATACCCAAGAAGACTCAAGCCTGTAATCACTGCCAAAGGTGCTTCAACAAAGTACTGAGTAAAGGGTCTGAATACTGGGTACATAACTTAAAAGCATGTCTGACATGTATTGGGGTGTACCACCGTGGATTGATTTAAAAACCGATAGAAGAATCTTAAAATGTATTCTAAAACTCAAAGGCAGCTAGTGCAGAGACCTTAACATTCGATGTAATCTGTGCTCTCCATCTGGTCTCGGTCAGTACCCGTGCTGCAGCATTCTGTATGTTTTGCAGTTGACCAATGGCTTTCTTGGATAGACCAGACAGTAGGGCATTACAGTAGTCAAGCCTGTTTGTAATAAATTAGTCTCTCTGTATCAGCCTGAGAGAGAAACATCCGCAACTTGGCAATGTTCCTCAGGAGGATTTGAAATTGAGTTCAGAATCTAAAATAACATTTAGGTTTTTTTACTTGGTGTTTTATCTTTGTCTTTATCTTTATTCTTTGGCTCCAACAATAAGTACCTTGGTCGTGTCTTGATTTGGCTGGAGGAAGTTGTGAGCCATCCAAGTATTTAAATCACTAACACAGTCTAATAATTTATCCGTGGAGCTAAAATCCTTTGGTGACACAGAAATGTAAAGTTGTGTATCATCTGCGATGCAGTGAAATTCGATGATGCGCCTTCTGATATCGCTGCCAAGGGGAAACATATATAAACTGAACAGTACCAGACCCAAAATTGAACCTTGTGGAAATATGCATTTTTTCTGAGTTATGTTCACCAAGGGTGACACACTCTTGACAGGTTAAATAGTTCCTAAACCAATTTAGAACTGGGCCGGAGAGGCCAACCCACCTCTCCAGTCTGTCCAGAAGGACATCATGGTCAACAGAGTCAAATATAGCACTTCAATCCAATAATACCAGGACAGAAAGCTGTTTGGCATCTGTTATGGCTCTAAAATAATTTACCACTTTAACTAAGGCTGTCTCTGTGCTGAAAACCAGATTGTACTATTATTTATTTTTTTACAGTTGGCACTTAAAAAGTCATTTAGCTGTTTGAACACCAAATTCTCTAGATTTTTGCACAAGAATGGAAGGTTGATAAAAGCTGAAGAATCTAGATGACTTTTCTCCATAGCAGTTTTTAGTGCAGTGGGAAAAGTGCCTGTGAACAGGGTGTGATTAACAATAGCTTGCACTTCTTCAGATATACAATTAAAAACTTTTGAAGAAGGTAGTGGGGTTAAGATCGAGAAGGTAGGTAGAATGCTTAAGTTGTGATATCATTTTCCTGAGCACATCTGTGTCAACTAGGGAAAATAAATCCATAATGCATTTGTGTGGCACGGTATGCTAGGGCACAAGTGGCGCAGTGGTCTAAGACACTGCATCTCAGTGCTAGAGGTGTCACTACAGACAACCTAGTTCGAATCCAGACTGATACCCTGCCTAATGTTTTTTTAAATCTTATATCTGAAATATGCCGCAAACCCATCACATTTAGATGTGAAGGAAAGTTCACATAGGTTTGTGGGGGTAGGATTTATCAGGCCATCAATGGTTGAGAAGAGCATACTCAAATTATTCTGATTAGTAGCCCCTCATCCAATGGACTCTTCATTTGGATGTGGCCTTTTTCAGCTATGGCATTAATTTGTTATCAAAGTGATCAACTAAATCATCACAAGAGAAAGGAAGAATAGGCGATGGAGTTCATATACTCAATATAATCTGTAGCAATTTGAGATGTAAGATAGCATTTTTTAATAATGTGTTTAGTATTACCCTGTGCTATGGGCAGCAAGGTAGTAAAAAATACACAGTGGTAATCGGATAAAGCAACATTAACAATAGAGGATATTTCAATAGAAAGCCCCTTGGTAATAACCAGGTCCAGAGTATGGCCGCGGTTATGGGTGGGCACAGTAACATGTTGAATAAATTCCATAGTTTTAAAGATGAATAAATTCAATGGCCTTGGAGCCAGTCACTTTGTCAACATGAATATTAAAATCGCCCAATACAATGTTATCATAGTTCTCAAGGACAACAGACAATAGTTCAGAGAAATCACTAAAGAAAGTGCGGCAGTGCTTTGGTGGCCTTTACAGGGTTATGGCCAGAACTGGTGGCTGACATTTAAACAGTATAGCATGATGCTCAAAAGACCCAAATTCGCCAAATGAAATGTCCTTACAGCTGAGAGCATTAGTAAAAAGGCTATGAAAAGCTGTAGTCCAGGGGGGAGGTGGCACTGTAGTCAATCAACTTTGCACTCAGTAATGAGGTCATTCACGAGAAAAGTTTTACTTGGGATTGCTTTAATATTTAAAAGTGCCATATTCAATGAGTGTGGGCCTCGAGGTAACCAATGGAATAACAACCAAATTATTAACGTTACAACCACATTTTTTGACAATCTATCAGAATGATAGGAGATGAGAGTTTGTATAAACTCATTAGAAGGCTGAGGTAAAGGTTCCACCTGGGGTGACTCGAGCCATGAACCCAACTGGTATACACATAGTGCTTAAGAAGTGTGTTTCTATAGGTGTGTGTGTGTGTGTGTGTGTGTGTGTGTGTGTGTGTGTGTGTGTGTGTGTGTGTGTGTGTGTGTGTGTGTGTGTGTGTGTGTGTGTGTGTGTGTGTGTGTGTGTGAGAGAGACATATCTATCCAGTAAAGTATGACATTATAAAGGCATATGGGGGATCTACAGAGATTGTCATCAGACAGATTAAGCATATTTCCTAACACAGCATAGGAACCCGGGAATAAGTCTGCTCCACACAAAATGACAGTTCAAATCAGTCAGATGGGCTTATTGCACAGAATTCAATTAGTTCTAAAATAAGACACTCAATTCCAGCTTTAGGCCAGGTTTATATTAATTTCCCCCAGCCACTAATAAAAGTGCAAGAGGCTACGGAATTTATAGAGAGCTATTCCACTGTGGCCCAGGTGCTTTGTTATTCCCTTCGTTCCCACTAGTGTGTGTGTGTGTTTATACAACGGGTGGATCTAATCCTGAATGCTGATTGGTTAAAACCGCATTCCAGCCAGTGTCTATTCCACAAGTTACCACCGGCTAAATCTATGACGTTAAAATGCCTATTTACTCTGTTCCATCTGACTTCGCAATCCACGGTCTCATCAGCCCAGCCAGGCTGTTTATAAACTTAATCTCCACTATAAAAATCATCTAGACATTATGTCACATTTCTTACAGACTAACATTTAGCCTTCAACAGCGGAGATTTGTATAAACCTTGCTGTCTGTTTCGCCGACATTTGCAACATTGTTTAAATATTCAAATTCGATCTCCAGCTGTTGCATAGTAATGAACGTGTTGGGAGTCGGGACGAGACAGAAAGGTAGGCAGCTTTTCTCAGCCAGTCGAAATCATGAATCAGCATCCTTTTTATGGATATATACAAGAACTATCAATAGAAAACAGGTCAAACGAAAGTGATTGTTAGTTGTGGTGTTGGCTATCTCTAGAACAACAGTGTCCAAGAGAGTACATTTTCTATGCCAGGTGAAATCGCACATCATAAGCTCATTATTATGGATGTATCCAAATAAATATCACTAGAAAACAGCTTAAACAAATGCTATTCGTCTTAAACTATTGTTATTCTGGCTGCACTGTTTAATGTGACTGTAACTTATCCGTAGTTGGCTAACTAGCAAGCAAGGGACAAGAATGTTGCCAGCCAGTATGGCAATGGAACATTTAGAACGAACAGCTTGGTCGCGTCCATATATACAGAACAAAAAGACTGAACGACCGGGTCGCTTCTCTGGCAACCGAACCGATAGAACAAACGACCAGCCGGCTTTTTTTATTTTTAATTTTTTAATTTAACCTTTATTTAACTAGGCAGATTTGTGTCGGGACTATATCTTGTGGAAGGATGAAATCGTTTTTTTAAAGGAAAATATATAAATCATTAATTTAATATGTTGGTAACCCGTTGTATAAAAGTGATAATGCCCTCGAAGCCGGTGTTTGGAGGATATATTGTCATGGTTTGCCGGCCCTCGACCTCGTCTTCGGCCTAACAACACCCGTGCCAATATATCCTAAAAACACCGGCTTCTCGGGCATTATCACTTAAGTGTGTGTGTGTGTGTATGTGTCTGCACGCGCGTGTGTGTGTACATAAATGCATGCGTGTGGGTAGGTGTGAGATACAGTACGGTAGCCACAGCTCTCACTCCAGGCAGTCCTTGATGTGTGTGTGCGTGTGTGTCTGTGCGTGTGTGTGTGTTGGTCTCTCCAGCTCCAGAAGTATATGCACACACAGCCAAATAAGGGCTCAGCAGTCTCCTACAGATTGGGGATTTTCTCTACGCTATGATGTTAATTAACCGTCTTGTACCACCAGCCAGGGTTCTTAGCCTCAGCCTGTTCAAGGCCAGCTAGTTTCCAATGCCATTCAACAGTCAAAGGGATGGAAGATTTTCCAGATAATAACTCAGCAATGCTATAAGGTTTAGAATGGATATACTGTATATACAGCGGGTGAAATAAGTATTGAACACGTCACCATTTTTCTCAGTAAATATATTTCCAAAGGTGCTATTGACATGACATTTTCACCAGATGTTGGTAACAACCCAAGTACATACATACATACAAAGAAACCAAAACAAATAAGTTCAGAAATTAAGTTATGTGTAATAATGTGAAATGACACAGGGAAAAAGTATTGAACACACTTACTGATATTTATTTAATACTTTGTACAAAAGCCTTTGTTGGTAATGACAGCTTCAAGACGCCTCCTGTATGGAGAAACTAGTCGCATGCATTGCTCTGGTGTGATTTTCTTCCACACAAACAGTCTTCAAATCTTGAAGGTTCCGTGGACCTCATCTATGAATCTTGATCTTCAGTTCTTTCCATAGATTTTCAATGGGATTTAAGTCAGGTGATTGGCTGGGCCATTCTAGCAGCTTTATTTTCTTTATTTGAAACCAATTGAGGGTTTCCTTGGCTGTGTGTTTGGGATCATTGTCTTGCTGAAATATCCACCCTCGTCTCATCTTCATCATCCTGGTAGATGGCAGAAGATTTTTTTCAAGAATGTCTCGGTAAATTTGCCCATTCATCCTTCCTTCAATTATGTGAAGTTTGCCAGTACCATTTGCTGAAAAGCAGCCCCACACCATGATGTTCCCACCTCCTCCAAACATGGTGTGTATTATGACATCCAAACAGTTCAATTTTGCTCTCATCTGACCATACTATATTCTCCCAGTATTTCACTGGCTTTTTCAAATGTTGTGCAGTTAACTTTAAACAAGCTTCAACGTGCTTTTTTTCAGCAGTCTTGCGTGGTGAGCGTGCATACAGGCCATGGCGGTGGAGTGCATTACTTACTGTTTTCTTTGAGACAACAGTGCCTGCTAATTGCAGGTCTTTTCGAAGCTCTCCACAAGTGGTCCTTGGCTCTTGGACAACTCTTCTGATTATTCTTTTCACTCCTCTGTCAGAAATCCTGCGAGGAGCACCTGGTCGAGGCAAATTTATGGAGAAATTATTGTCTTTCCACTTCCGTATTATGGCCCCAACAGTGCTCACTGGAACATTCAGAAGCTTAGAAATGCGCCTATAACCAATGCCATCATTATGTTTTGCAACAATTAGGTTGCGAAGGTCTTGAGACAGCTCTTTGCTTTTACACATCATGAGATGTGTCTTGTGTGACTTATTTGTTTTGGTTTGTTACCAACACCTGGTGAAGATTTCATGTCAATAGCACCTTTGGAAATATATTTACTGAGAAAAATGGTGACGTGTTCAATACTTATTTCACCCGCTGTATATATACAGTGCTTTGTTTCTAAACTAACTCCAATATAAAGTTAGGGTCAGCGCTGGTGATATGTACAGTAAAAGTTAGCCAGCAAAGCTAGAGCAATAATTTTCCTTGGCTTCTTTGCCCCCTAGCACAGAACCATGTGGTTGGGATTGGATTACATTCCTGTGGACGAACACATGAAGAATGAGTTGTAACTGAGAAACTTTCTCTCAGGGTGGGACAGAGAGAGCGAAAACTGGTAGAGAGACATTCTCTGAACAACAACACTTCAATATACTACAAATGTTGATTGCTTCCCAAATGGCACCCTATTCTCTATATAGTGCACTACTTTTGACCAGAGCCCTATGGGCCTATACCCTACTAGTAAGTGGTAGCATGCAGTGCAGTCTGGCTGTTTTAGTAGCCTGCCAGTAAAAACAACTAAACTATTGTGGAATTATACATTTTCTAACTAACTAGCCGTGCCAGCCGGGCCAGTTGACTGCAATGCTTACTAGCCCGGGTCCAAAATCTGAGGCATGCAAAATTTGAAAAGACAACATTTCAATAGCCAATGGGTTAGTTGGCCACATTTGCTACTGGGCCGGTCTGAAAAGTACAAGCCGCGGGCTTGCGGGCTAGCTTAATTTAAATCTGTGGTGACAGTTTATACCTGGATCATCATCTGGTCGTCTGGGGTCAACGGGATGAAAAGTGGGTTCTTGTGATTTTTATCCCTACAGCCTTCCCCGTGTCACTGGGTTCTGAGTGATTGATGCATACATGAGTAGGAGAGTTATGTCACTCAGCTGCAATCAGTTCATGTTTTACGGTTATGGAGCCAGATACCTGCCAAAAGGTTGAACGTACGTATCGTTAGGATCGCAAGAAAATCCATACGTAAACTGTTAGGATCGTGAGAAAAGCAATGCGTGAAACATGAAACGTAAACATGACATTTTATCTGTGAACATACAAACTTTATGTTACGATTACAGACCAACATTTTAGGCTTGAACAAATATTGTGTTGCATTTTTGACTGACAATAATACCTTTTGGCAGTTTCATCTCACCAACAAAAAAAACATACACCAAATGTCCTGTGAGGAGTGCTACGCGAACAAGTATAACACAGTATAAAAAAACATAAGTCAGGGAACTCCTGCACGTTTTCAAGCTAAAAGTCTCCATTCAATATTACTCCTCAGTTGAGTTTACGTCACATTTAGGTAGCTAATGTAATGGATTTGTTTACCTGCGCAAGTCTAGATAGCACTAGCTGTATTATGCCTACAACAGTGAAGTTTCAGACAGCATGTATTTCTACAGCATGGGCATATCTCTGGGTGAGGTGGACATCCCCATGCATGCAACTCCAAATATTGCACCATCCTGTTCTCTGGGCTCTGTCTGCAATCATAACCAGTAGTATCTACCAGGAATAATGAAACACATAATAATAATAGGTTTTTGGTGAATCTATGAGTTATGTATGACCACTGGAGTCTTTGCCACTCAAAATATATTTATTAGATTTGATATTTAATACATCACACAATCTTGCCAAAGCATATTCTGTAGAATTTAAAATAATTTGACATGATCTATATGAATCAGGTCATGAACATTGAAATATGCGCCTTCGGAAAAGCACCCCTTAGCCTCAGAAGATGCCCTTCTGGACGTGCAGCCATAGAGTTATTATACCCTAATATACAGTATATGAATATTTAATTAATCCTTCATTCAGTTCAGTCAGTCAGTATGTCATCCATTCATTAATCTGTCTGAATTGCAATTCGAACTAAATCAAAGTGAAAATAACAGTCTTATCCATTTGTTTATATGCTTTCATTTGGTGTCTTGCGGAATAATTTTTGATCTCTATTTGTGTTTTATAACTATAGTAGGTCTCCCATTACAGTTTTTCTCAGTCGCTTTGGTACATTTCTCAGATCACAATTGACACTCTCAAAACTGCTTGTTCAACCTTCACATGATCTAGTCACTTGTGCACAAGATAAGAGCAATTTATCATTGTTTTGGTCAAATTGCAATTGCTTTTGTACATGCATGCAATTGATCATGTACAATTGTCTGCTGTTTTTTACATGATCAATTGCTTATGTCATGTTGATCAAAATATAATATACTGGATGTCTGTTGAGTTGTCTTACTCCCCAAAACATATAGGCATAAGTTCACTGACTATGTCTTTAATTGCAAAATGGTTGAACTCATTGTCATAATCGGTCAAGCAAGTTTTCCATACAGTACATTCCAATTGTTCTTACAGAGTGTTGTTGTGAATTTGTCCAGAATTTATTCATTGCTCTCAGGTGAATCTTGACTTCCACTAATGAAGGGGATTGTGTGAAACATTAGATCAACCAATGATCAACCAGATCAACCTCTATGTAAAATAGCTTGGAGGTGCACCTAATGAACCTTCAATTGGCAAGCATATCTAAATAGAGCACAACACAGTGTTACAACTTCTGACAATGGAAGAACAACAAGGAAACTAACAGGGTCAACAGCCGGGAAGAAGAGGACTAAGGATGCGTGGAGGAAGGGTAGGGAGGCAAAACAGAGGAAGCGGCAGAGGAGACAGGCGTATTTCAGATGAAATAAGGGCCACTATTGTGGACCATGTTGTCAATCATGGCCTTACAATGGCTGAGGCTGGTCGATGGGTGCAGCCGAATGTTGGGAGAACAACCGTGTTCAATCATTCAAACGTTTCGCAGAGAGAACAGGTTTGTAATCCAAGAATGTGCACTGCACTGTAATACTACATACTTCTTTTACACTGAAATCTTCCACAATCTTGTGTTTGGCATCACTGTATTTCCCCACATAGGACTGCAAGACTACCTCACAGGGGTGGGAGAGGGCCCCTTTTCACACCTCAACAGCAGGAGGCTATTTGCACCATGGTCAGAGAAAATTATGCCATTAGACTAAGGGAGATTCAGAGTGCCATTATAGAAGACAACAATGTCTTTGTAAACATCCAATCTGTTAGCATCTCAACTATGGACAGGGTGCTGAAAAGACATTCTGATGGCACTGACATACAGATTTACTTTTGAGGAATGGACTAGAGATTTTGAGCAAGTTACAGGCTTTTTTTTTATTTTTTTATTTTACCTTTATTTTACTAGGCAAGTCAGTTAAGAACAAATTCTTATTTTCAATGACGGCCTAGGAACAGTGGGTTAACTGCCTTGTTCAGGGGCAGAACGACAGATTTTTACCTTGTCAGCTCGGGGATTCGATCCAGCAACCTTTCGGTTACGGGCCCAACACTCTAACCACTGGGCTACCTGCCGCCCCGCAGGTCATCCATTGTGTTGTGCTGTTTGTAATAATTAATTTGAGAAATCGACTTACTGGTTTGCAAGTGTTAAGAATGATTCGAGAAATATGCCAAAGCGACTGAGAAAAACTGTAAAAAGAGACCCTAGCTCACAGTCCTCTAAATATAGCCTCTAAATACATTTTAAACAATACAGTGGCTGATAGGGAAAACAGATCTGGCAATAAGAATAGGTTGTAGCCCCACGCGGCTATAAAAATAAAGTATGCAATTATATGGCCATTAAATAACAAACAACAGCATAGCATATTTAGATAGCACAATAAGCCTAGACTTTCTATTCTAGAAAAGGCTCTACTGTGTCTTTATCATTCTCACACAAGTTATTTATATTTTATTTATTTAACCTTTATTTAACCAGGTTAGTCTCATTGAGATTAATCATCTCTTTTGCAAGAGAGACCTAGCCAAAATAGAAGCACATTACATACGCACATATATCATATCACACATTTACATTAATAAATATACACTAATTTACAAAATGAGCAGCAAGGATGGACACTGAATAAGAACAGTTAAGTATATTATAAAACATTTAACGGTCAGCACATTTACAGCCTTCAAGTACATTTTCCAGCACTGACTGCAGCCTATCTTTAAATACAATTAAAGAGGCGAGCTTCTGTAATTTCAAGTCCTTCTGCAGCTTGTTCCATGAGTATGGGGCTGAAAACTGAAAGGCTTTCTTCCCTAACTCTATACATGCCTTTGGTACACTCAGAAGAACACATTTTTGCCAGCGCAAACTGTACTGAACACTTGTCTGCTGTACAATGTGTTTACATAATTAAAAAGGGAGCTGTCTCAAGATCGAAATGAACCAGTGATTCAGTCTCCGCTGACCTAAAGAAGGCCACCTGATTGTAGGTAGGTAGGTAGGTAGGTAGGTAGGTAGGTAGGTAGGTAGGTAGGTAGGTAGGTAGGTAGGTAGGTAGGTAGGTAGGTAGGTAGGTAGGTAGGTAGGTAGGTAGGTAGGTAGGTAGGTAGATAGATAGATAGATAGATAGATAGATAGATGATAGATAGATAGATAGATAGATAGATAGATAGATAGATAGATAGATAGATAGATAGATAGATAGATAGATAGATAGATAGATAGATAGATAGATAGATAGATAGATAGATAGATAGATATTTTATTGATCCCAGAGGGGAAATTTGTTGATATAGTTGATATAGATAAATAAGAAGTATTTGCATAGTTAACTATACTATACAGGTCGATGGCAGAGAAATACTTAAATAGCTAAAAGTGCGTATCATATAAGTGAGGGTAATAATAGTTTACTTAATATACAGTCTGGTTAAATGAACAGGTAAGTGAATACTTTGCATGGTTAAATTAACTGTACAGGTAAATATACAGTTACATTTACAGGTAAGTGAATATTTGCATGGTTACATAAACTGTACAGGTAAATGACAGGAAGAGATACTTAAATAGCTAAATGTGTGTATGATATAATTTAGGGTAATAATAGTAATTTAAAATACAGTCCTTAGTGTGCAGGGTTTAATTACAGATAAATGCACGTATTGCACATTCGATATACTGAAAACTATTAAAAGAATTCAGTCCAAGAATTACTTACAATATTGCACGTGATATCATACAACAACTGTACATGAATATGTATATACAGACCTGAATTAATAAATAAGTCCTGAGTGAATGAGTGATTACAGACCAGAGTTACTCACGGAGGGATGCATAATTATTAAACTAGGTCCTAACACCCCAACAGTTCCAGGTCAATGTTGCCGACGGCTCGGCACCCCGGTGAGGCATTAAATAGTCTAATAGCCGCCGTCTGTGACTGAAGGTGCTCCTCTGCGTCATAACCATGGCATACAGAGGGTGGGTGACGTTGTCCATGATGGCCAGCAGTTTGGCCAGGATCCTTCTCTCCGCCACCTCCTCTAGAGTGTCAAGGCTAATCCCCAGAACAGAGCTAGCCTTCCTGTTCAGCTTATTTACCCGAGAAGCATCACCGGCTTTTATGTTGGCGCCCCAGCACACCACTGCAAAAAAGATGGCACTGGCCACCACAGACTGGTAGAAGGTATGCAGTAGTTTACTGCATACGTTGACGGACCTGAGCCTCCTCAGAAAGTAGAATCGGCTCTGGCCCTTTTTGTACAGAGCCCAACAATGGGAGCTGCTTAACAGGCGACCACACAGGGCGGCGCCAATCTTAATGTTTGCTACAAATCTCAATGCACCATGATACACAGTATTTAGCTTACACAGTGATGTCTCAGTGGCATGCATATACACAATATCCCCATAAACCTAAATTTAGCCTGAGCTTTCTCAAAAGACTATCAATGTGAGGTTTAAAGGTTAGGCACTCATCAATCAAGAAACTCAGAGAGAGAGAGAGAGAGAGAGAGAGTCATATTATCTGCTATATGTCCGTCACCAGTTTAATTTTCCTATTGCTGGACTATGTGCAGAATCTGAATAACCACCTTCACTGTACGTTCATAACAAGCTAAACTCATTTATCTGCTTTCAAAGACATCTGTGCAGCAGGTCCCTAATATTAATAGGTACTGTGGATGATGACAATTTACTCAACAGCTCAAAGCGTTAATACATAAATATCAGAAAATAATAATTCCTAGAGGGGAGTTAAGTTACTTAAAACAAAAACTCCTGAACTTTCTTAGATTTGTACAAACCAACTTTCAGTTGGTCTTATTATATAATGGTGGTTTGGTGGGTTCAAAACAGTAAGCCTTGTTACCGGTGGGTTTAGAGAGGGAGTTGTGGTCAGTAGGGATTGATACTAGAGATCAGAGGGCATCTCATCGCTATGACGACTATGACAGGGCCTGAACTGTAATTGGTGAGTGGTGCTTATAAGCGACTACTCATCTCCCTCTCCTCTCCTTTCCCAGACTCTTCGCCATTCAGATCATCTCTCACCCGTTCCAATTCATTAAGCCCCTCTCTGTGGTTGGTCAGGGTGCTGGAGGATTGGGGGAGTGTGTGTGCAAGCGTGTGTGTGGAGGGTGTTTCTGTAATTTTCCTTCTCCCTGTAACAGAGAGAAATATTAATAGTGTGAGAGTTGTTTAATAAATAGCAGGGAGGGAGGGAAGGAGGGAAGGAGGGATGGAGGGAGGTGGAGAGAGATACGGTGTGCGTGTGTTTGTGTGTGTGGGATTTAACGTAATGGGGACACCAGCAACCTGCATTTCCATCAGGTCTGAGGCCATGACAAAAATTGGCCACAGATTTATTATCAAGAATACATTTCTGCACAGAATCAAGTCAATAATTGTGCGATTAACAACACCAACGAAAAAGTAGCAGTGCTCAGGGACACTTGATATTGACTCCCAAGTGGTGCAGTGGTCTAAGACACTTCATCTCAGTGCTAGAGGCGTCATTACAGACAACCTGGTTCGAATCTGTATCACAACCGGCTGTGATTGGGAGTCCCATTAGGGCGGTGCACAAATGGCCCAGTGTTGTCTGAATTTGGCTGGTGTAGGCTGTCATTATAAATAAGAATTTGTTCTTAAGTGACTTGCCAAGTTACATAAAGGTGACTTTTTTTTTAAACATTAAGTGTGCTTCTGGGAGTTGAATTTGCAAAGTCTTGGTCTGGAGTGCATTTATGTATAAGCAGTGCTTGGTAACTTGGTAGCTTTGTAACTCAGCAGTAATTGGTAACTTATTTGTCAGACTGCAGTCACCCAAGTCATAGACTGTTCTCTCTGCTACCACACGGCAAGTGGTACTGGAGCGCCAAGTATAGGTCCAAAAGGCTCCATAACAGCTTCTACCCAAAATGTATATATTTCTTAGTTCCATTCTTTTACTTGTAGATGTGTGTATTGTTGTTAATTGTGAGATACTACTGCACTGTTGGAGCTGGGAACCCAAGCATTTTGCTACACCTTCAATTACATCTACTAAATATGTGTATGTGACCAATAAAATGTGATTTGATGTGCCGAATAGAACAGGTGTATACCTTACACAAGAAAATTAGATAACTATAATGAGACTATATACAGGGGGTCCCGGTACCAAGTCAATGTGCGGGGGTACAGGTTAGTCAAGGTCATTTGTGACTATGCATAGATAATAAACAGCGAAGAGCAGCAGTGTGTCCATTCTGTCAGGCAGACCTCTCAACAGACAAAGTTGGCTTTAAATTGTGAATAGCTCTCTGAGCTCTGCTTTGGAGAAACCATCAGCTCATGGAATTGTGGATAGCTCGCTGAGCTCTGCTTTGGGGAAACCATCTAAGTATCAAAACTCAAACTTGCAACCATGTAGCAACAACGCAACTCAATCTATTGGTTACATCATCCACTGACGCTGTCTGTACTGATCATACACAGGAAGCTCAAGGTCATCAAACTGAACAGCGGATGATTTATTAAACCAACCGATAAATAAACAATAAAGACAGGAGAAGAGAGAGATGGAAAGGAGAGGAAAAGAGAGAGAGGGAAAGGAGAGGAGAAAAGAGAGAGGGATTGGGCTACCAGCATTGGTAACAGAGGCTGCTGATGTTGAGGCGGACCAGTGAGGTCTGGGTGGGTGAGAGGATGTGTGGGGAGAGCATCCGAGCTAGAACGTCAGATCAGAGGGGAGGGCAGGTGTGTGTGTGTGTGTGTGTGCGTATGTGTGTGTACAGACAGGCTTCACAGAGCTCTCTGAAGAACTGTGAGACAACCCAGAGGTTTGCCTTTTCAGATTTAACCTCCACCTTTACGTGTGTGTGTGTGTGTGTGTGTGTGTGTGTGTGTGTGTGTTTGTGTGTGGCTGCCAAGTCCTCTGATTATATATTCTCATGTTTCTGTGTTTGTGTGTGTACATGTTAGTATGTGTGTGTGTGTGCCTCCTCTCCCCTCACCAGTACACAGGCTCTTCAGAAAAGAGCGGGGGTGATGCTCCAAGCTATTGATCAGGCCCGCTGTCAGAGCGTATCTCAAATCATTTCATAGACAGATTCCTTTTGTTGTATTTCCCTCTCTCTCTTCTCCTCTCCTTTCCCTCTCTCTCTCTTCTCCTCTCTATCGTTTGCTCTCTTTCTGCTTGTCGGGAGTGCCTCGGAGTGTTTCTCTGTGCTTTGTTCGCATTGGGTGAAAAGATGGACACAGCAGCGGAAAGGGGAGGGGCGGGGGGTTAATGGAGAATACTAGAGCAGTGTTGGTCTAGGAAAGGGAGGGGGTATATAGGAACTGTTAATAGGAGGACGGGGAACGCATAGCCTATATTGGACTAAGGCAGGGGACAATCATAACTGCTGAGGAGGCAGGTTCTGTGGTGGAGCATCATGGGACAGATCAGGCTGGAGGAGGTCAGATCATCCCTCTTCTCTCTCCTCTGCTCTTCTCTTTGTCCACATACCACATGGCACCTTGTACCCTATAGGAATAGAGTGCCATTTGGATTGCATCCTTGGATCTCCCCTCCTGAATCTGGGGGAGACCATAGCTGTGTTCGAATACCCATTCTAACATACTGTATATATTACATACTATATATACTATTAGTTCATTTTAATATACTGTAAATGAACGGTATCCTTTCAGTTGAGCATACTAGTGCTACGCCTATCTACCGGAAGTTGATGCTGTTGCTATGCAACCTCTTGCTAACTTGTTAGCATTACAAATTACTAGCTAGACTTCGGGTGTGTTGGTAAATTCAATCTGGAATGCCAGAGTGTGCTCTGGGCGTTTGTAAATTCAGGGTGTTGTCAGATTGTCTTTTAGTAAATTCAGAGCGTTTCGCTCTCTGAGCGCGCACTGAACGCTCTGGCCGAGGAGTATGGTTGATCTGAGCGTTCTGACCTCACACCGCAGTCAAGCACCCAAGCTAATTGGCTAGCTACTTCCAGGCACAAATGAGAGAACACCTCACTCTGACCATTTTACTTGCCCTAGCAGAGCTGGTTAGGCAGTTGTCATGTTATCCAGAGCATTGGTAACAGTGCTTCTGGCAACAATTTAATTATGCTTTTTTTTGCTGTCGTTTACTGACAACAACCACATTCAACGGGTGTTGAGCGTTCATAAATTCACAAGTTATTCTGCGATCTGGCACAGTCAGACGAGTGCTCTGAAATCGGAATAGATAGCCAGAGCGAATTTACGAACACACCCAAACCACTATACCACAGCTAGTTATGAATGACGTGAATAATCAAGTCAACAAATGTTGGGTAGTTAGATAGCATAAAGTAAATATACTGGCTGGTTTGATGTATTAGTAGCCAACTAACGTTACAGTAGGTTGCTAACATACCCGGTACATACTGCTGTAATGATATGGTATGCGGTTCATTTGTATACTTCGTATTTTGGCAAATATAGTACGACATCCGGGCTCTGGCTGGACATTCAGAGCCACTCCTGCGTTGTATCGGCTGTGTTCTTCGTTGTCCTGTTTGAAGGTGAGCCTTCGCCCTGCTCTCTGGAGCAGGTTCATCCAGGATCTCTCTGTATTTTGCTCCGTTCCTCTTTCCCTCAATCCTGACTAGTCTCCCAGTCCCTACTGCTGAAAAACATCCCCACAGCATGATGCTGCCACCACCATAATTCACTGTAGGGATGGTGCCAGGTTTCCTCCAGATGTGACGCTTGGCATCCAGGCCAAAGAGTTCAATCTTGGTTTCATCAGACCAGAGAATGTTGTTTCTCATGGTCTGAGTCTTTAGGTGCCTCTCTGCAAACTCTAAGCGGGCTGTCACCTTTTACTGAGGAGTGCCTTCCTTCTGGTCACTCTACCATAAATGCCTGATTGGTGGAGTGCTGCAGAGATGGTTGTCCTTCTGAAAGGTTTCCCATCTCCACAGAGTAACTCTGGAGCTCTGTCAGAGTGACCATCGGGTTCTTGGTCACCTCCCTGACCAAGGCCCTTCTCCCCGATTGCTCAGTTTGGCAAGGCGGTCAGGTCTAGGAAGAGTCTTGGTGGTTCCAAACATCTTCCATTTAAGAATGATGGAGGCCACTGTGTTCTTGGGGACCTTCCTTGCTGCATAAATGTTTTGGTACCCTTCCCCAGATCTGTGCCTCGGCACAATCCTGTCTCGGATCTCTACGGACAATTCCTTCGACCTCATGGCTTGGTTTTTTCTCAGATATGCACTGTCAACTGTGGGACCTTATATAGACAGGTGTCTGCCTTTCCAAATCATGTCTAATCAATTGTATTTACCACAGATGGACTCCAATCAAGTTGTAGAAACATCTCAAGGATGGTCAATGGAAACAGGATGCACCTGAGTTCAATTTTGAGTGGCTTAGCAAAGGGTCTGAATACTTATGTAAATGTATTTCTTTTTTTCTTTTTTATAAATGTGCAAAACACATTTTTCTTTGTCATTACGGGGTATTGTGTGTAGATAGATCAGGGGAAAAAATTATTTAATCAATTTTATAATAAGGCTGTAACGTAACAAAATGTGTAAAAGGTAAAGGGGTCCTGAATACTTTCCGAAGGCACTGTATGTGTTCTGCTGAATGACCAAGGTGCTTGGGGACACACACTGATATTGGAATGAATGAGACAAGTGGACCATGCAGCCATCTGTAATCATAGCTAGTCACAATTCATTGACAGCAGGAGTTAACACCAGGTAGATGTGGCATGTAGCTACTGCAGTGGGCATCTGAAAGGGAAAAAAGGAAAAGAGAGGGAAACAATTGGCAACCTATTCCTACTTTTGACCAGGACTCAAAGTGCACTGTATAGGGAATAGGGTGCAATTTGGGAAGCATCCTAGATAAATAAGAAAACAGTTTGCCTCTGTGAAAATGTGAGCTCCAAACAGCTCCAGCAGAAAAGCTACTACTGGGGATTTTAGGAAATCACCTTCTTGCTGAGGGGAGGCAAGGCACCATAAGTATGTTTAAAAATCATAAAATGGGTGATGGGGTACCCCTGGGGTGGCCAGGAATACACTCCATCTTTGTTTTCACTGACATTATTTTATTATTAACTTCCTGACAAAGTCTCCCATTTTCTGGATGAGATATAGAGACAACATCAGAACAGGGAGCATGCGGAGAAACAACGGAGGCCATTACCATGGTGTGTTGTGTCCTGTGGTGGCATCCATGGAATCCATCACCAAAACATTGCATTGACCTGATTCCCCTGAGGAGAGCAGCCTCATTCAAAAGACATAAAGAGGATTTGCAGTGTCATGGTATTATACCTAGCTTTCTCTCTCTCTCTCTCTCTCTCTGTGTATGTCTCTCTCTCTCTCTCTCTCTGTGTCTCTTTCTGTGTGTGTGTCTCTCTCTCTCTGGGTCTCTCTCTCTCTCTCTCTCCACACACACACGCAGTCTTGTACTGTACAACAAACCTTGCAGGGACACAAAATTCAGTCCCATTCAAAATCATATTCTCCCTAAACACTACCTTAAATTTACCAGATGCTCTTATACAGAGCAATATTTTTCATAGGTTTTATTTTATACTAATCCCCCATGGGAATCAAACGCACAACCCTGGCATTGCAAACACCATGCTATACCAACTGAGCAACCCAGGATGTCTAACCCATAACCCTAAACCTAACCCTAGCTCTTAATCCTAAACATAATTCTAACCTTAACACTAATTCTAACCTTAAACCTAAACACCCTAGAAATAGCATTTGACCTTGTGGGGACTAACAACATTTGGTCAAATTTGTGTTTGTTTATTATGGTTAAACAAACACACACACACACACACACACACACACACACACACACACACACACACACACACACACACGTCTATAGAAACACACTCCTATAAAAACACACATCTCCCCTCCATATTCATGAGTCTCAGACTGTCCGTGTATTTTGATTCAACAATGCAGTCAATGCCAGTCAAAAAGTGTCTCAATGGGATTTCCTCTCATTCTCTTGGCTGACACTCTCCTCTGGATAAACGTGTAAATCCCATTCTTAGCACAGTGAACATGTTAAAATGGTGTTTGAATATTCAAGAGGAGCTGTTCAATTGTCCAAATTATTCAAGCTCTACATTGACAGTCTAAGCACATGTCTGTCTCTGTTTCCCATGGCAAGATGTGCTTTAGCTTACTCTCTGAAATCTTGCTGGTAGCAGTGACTTCTTATTCTGCACACAGCTTGTAAGGGTAGATCATGTGGTAGCTCAAGGAGGACAATACCTATAACATTGAATAGACGCACATAACTATTCAACCTATTACTGTAGCCTAGCAGCAAACAAGAGTATAATTTATGTCTTGAATAGGCCTAGGTCTACAGTGTCAACGAAAATTACAATTATTTATTCATCAACAAGGCACATATTTTTGCGTTAAGAACGGGGACTTTACCTCTATGCATGTTGGTTATGTTTGGTAGCCTGTTCTCCATCGTTTGGTAGGCTGTTCTCCATCGCTTGCTGCTTTATTGCGCTCTGCCGCGTGGTGGCAACCTGCTACCCTCCCATACACCCGCATACAGGACGCAGACCGACATACAGTCCTTGATTCTCACAAGGAATAGTGGACGCTGCTTTTAAAGCATACAGACTGGGCTCCTCCGCCACGAAAGACATCGATGATAGCGTGGTTATTTCAATTTTTTCTCCCGCTCCCTTTTTCCCTATACTTCTTGCGTAATTGACCACTACCACTGAGTGAATATATGTGTTTCTACCAAAGGAATTCCCGGACTTGACTTGGGAATAGGCTTTGGAAACTTTGGCTACTTATGCGGGGAGCATCGCTGGTGTTGCTCGGGCACATAACGGACTCTGTGAGCTAGACGGCTCTCTCTCGCGCTCTCTTCTTCAAAACTACCAGAAAAAAATCAGACTCACCATTACCAGAGGATACACTTTATGAATAACTTTTATGTAAACGGGACAAGTATTGCAGATGAAATAGATGTCTTTGCCTATATTGATATTGTATGCTTTAACTTGCTCCGATGCAGGTGCAGTGAAAATGTGAACGGTCTATGATGGAACTCTGGTCTGCAATCTAAAAACATTTTTTTTTCAAAGGAACCCAGATAGGTTCAAGCTGTTTTCTTGCAATTCGTAGTATCTTAAATAAAAAATGGGTTTGCCTCCTTGCAATACAGACTGAAATCCACGACTGTCAGTGAGTGCATGCTACAATTTTGTTCAAACGTAATAGGGCTATAGTCCGTATTTTTATATACAGGGGAAAGTTTAAAAGGAAAAATACGTTATTGATTGACCGCGTTATTGCATAATAATACCGATAATTGCATTTATATCTTTGTTGGCATTCTTTAAGTAATATGTGTGACGGCAAAGCTTTACATTGAGTGGCTTCATGTGTAGTTCCTTCTGAGCAGTTGGCTCTAGTTGGATAGCGTGTTTTCGCTCGAGCGACCGGATATTGCCCGGTTTCAGCAGCAACAACGTTCACGGAGAGAGTACAGTAGCAGCATCCACACAGGCACACAGAAAACTCCGGGAAGACTCGGTCAGCACCACAGCGGAGCAACATGTATCCATCGTGCAGGACACACGTTGCGCATTTAGTCCGGCTGGGGACAATGGTTGGAGATTCGCCTGGATTGAGGTGGCGCGCCTCGTGGATTTTATTGTTTTCCCTGTTTATCCACTACACAACAGCTCAAGGTAAGATAATTCAGTTTGTGTAGCACATCAGTAAAGGCTTTATGTCCCTTTACCATTCAGTGCTTTCGTGGAACAACGTGAATGAATTGTCCCCATGTCCTCGATCTGTGGAGCTTGAAAGCGGCACTGCATAGCCTATGCCTATCATCCTCTTCTTACTGTACCTTACCCAAAGTGGCTCACCTCTCGCTCTCTCTCTCTCTTTCTCTCTGTGTCTGTCTCTCGCTTTCTCTCTCTCTCTCTCTCTCTCTCTCTCTATGTCATGACATGACATGGCATGATAGAGATTTTCTCATATTCGCATTACCAAGTTGGAGTAGTTGTACGCATCCGTCATGATCAATCCATGACTCTACTGTATTATAATTTGCTCCTCTGGCTGAAGTCAGACTTGCTCTTACAAATAATTATACATTGTATTGTATTGTATTTGATATAGGCAGTTGGAGTGCCATGCTTTTAATTAATGTCATTTGAATTAAGATACATTCTTTTCAAATGTTATTAAAAATTGTGTTAGGGCAAATATTATTCTGACGTTTGAACACTCGCTATGAATTTGCCATTTGAAGCCCAGCTGTGTGAACATGCTAATTAATTAATACGTCCTAATTAATTAATCAGGCGGGTCCCATCCAGATGAATGTTTGCATAGCAAACAAGCAGCTGTAAATAAACAGACACAACACATGCTGGTATTCATAAAATACTGCTAGAGCAAACACATACTGAATGTGAAAAGAGAAGTGTGTGTGTGCGTGTTTGTTTGTGAATTAATTATCTTCTCACAGAGACACTTGTAGCCACTTGTGGTACATTTTCACCCACTGGAGTTGATGTCCTCAAAGAGAAAGAGACCTTCAGTGTGAATTTATCAAACCAATTCAAAATAAAATAATTTTATTGGTCACATACACATATTTAGCAGATGTTATGGCGGGTCTAGCGAAAGCTATGATCCTTTATTGACGTCATCTTTATTGACGTCATCTTTTAAATCCACGTCAATTAGTGTAGATGAAGGGGAGAAGACAGGTTAAAGAAGGATGTTTAAGCCTTGAGACAATTGAGACATGGATTGTGTATGTGTGCAATTCAGAGGGTGAATGGCAGCACAAAAGATTTAAGTGCCTTTGAATGGGGTATGGTAGTAGATGTGAGGCACACTGGTTTGAGTGTGTCAAGAACTGCAAAGCTGCTGGACTTTTCACGCTCAACAGTTTCCTTTGTGTATCAAAAATGGTCCACCACCCAAAGGAAATCCAGCCAACTTTTGACACCTTGTAGAGTTCATGCCCCAACGAATTGAGGTTGTTCTTAGGGCAAAAAGGGGTGCAACTCAATATTGGGAAGGTATTGCTACATGTTTTGTACACTCAGTGTACGTTAATATTGTTACTGGAAATTGCTTAAAATGGTCATGCAGGCTTTACATTCCGTTACAGTGTGCATTTAGAAAAAAAATCATACCTCCACAATGTGTTATATATAGCTTGAGCAAGATTACTGTTTGAATATAATTGGTTAGAGAGAGATAGTTTTAGAGAGAGATAGTTAAAGAGAGAGAGGTAGTTAAAGATAGAGAGGTAGTTAAAGAGAGAGAGGTAGTTAAAGAGAGAGAGGTAGTTAAAGATAGAGAGGTAGTTAAAGAGAGGTAGTTAAAGAGAGAGAGGTAGTTAAAGAGAGAGAGATAGTTAAAGATAGAGAAATAGTTAAAGAGAGAGAGGTAGTTAAAGAGAGAGAGGTAGTTAAAGAGAGAGCGATAGTTAAAGAGAGGTAGTTAAAGAGAGGTAGTTAAAGAGAGAGAGAAAGTTAGAGAGAGAGAGGTAGTTAAAGATAGAGAGATAGTTAAAGAGAGAGAGATAGTTAGAGAGAGGTAGTTAAAGAGAGAGCGATAGTTAGAGAGAGGTAGTTAAAGAGAGAGAGGTAGTTAAAGATAGAGAGGTAGTTAAAGAGAGAGAGGTAGTTAAAGATAGAGAGGTAGTTAAAGAGAGAGAGGTAGTTAAAGAGAGAGAGATAGTTAAAGAGAGAGAGATAGTTAAAGAGAGAGAGGTAGTTAAAGATAGAGAGGTAGTTAAAGAGAGAGCGATAGTTAGAGAGAGGTAGTTAAAGAGAGAGCGATAGTTAGAGAGAGGTAGTTAAAGAGAGAGAGGTAGTTAAAGATAGAGAGGTAGTTAAAGAGAGAGAGGTAGTTAAAGAGAGAGAGATAGTTAAAGAGAGGTAGTTAAAGAGAGAGAGGTAGTTAAAGATAGAGAGATAGTTAAAGAGAGGTAGTTAAAGAGAGAGAGGTAGTTAAAGAGAGAGAGATAGTTAAAGAGAGGTAGTTAAAGAGAGAGAGGTAGTTAAAGATAGAGAGATAGTTAAAGAGAGGTAGTTAAAGAGAGAGAGGTAGTTAAAGATAGAGAGATAGTTAAAGAGAGGTAGTTAAAGAGAGAGAGGTAGTTAAAGATAGAGAGGTAGTTAAAGAGAGGTAGTTAAAGAGAGAGAGAAAGTTAGAGAGAGAGAAAGTTAAAGAAAGAGAGGTAGTTAAAGATAGAGAGGTAGTTAAAGAGAGAGCGATAGTTAGAGAGAGGTAGTTAAAGAGAGAGAGGTAGTTAAAGATAGAGAGGTAGTTAAAGAGAGAGAGGTAGTTAAAGAGAGAGCGATAGTTAGAGAGAGGTAGTTAAAGAGAGAGAGATAGTTAAAGAAAGAGAGATAGTTAAAGAGAGAGAGGTAGTTAAAGAGAGAGAGGTAGTTAAAGAGAGAGAGGTAGTTAAAGAGAGAGCGATAGTTAGAGAGAGGTAGTTAAAGAGAGAGAGGTAGTTAAAGATAGAGAGGTAGTTAAAGAGAGAGAGGTAGTTAAAGAGAGAGAGGTAGTTAAAGAGAGAGAGGTAGTTAAAGATAGAGAGGTAGTTAAAGAGAGAGAGATAGTTAAAGAGAGGTAGTTAAAGAGAGAGAGAAAGTTAGAGAGAGAGAAAGTTAAAGAAAGAGAGATAGTTAAAGAGAGAGAGGTAGTTAAAGAGAGAGAGGTAGTTAAAGAGAGAGAGATAGTTGCAGACACCATCCCTGCTGGTGTCTGCAGCTAGCCGAGCAGCCAGTAGAGCAGTATGATAATGTCATTGGGATTCAGGTATTGCACTGGTGTCTGCAGCTAGCCGAGCAGCCAGTAGAGCAGTATGGTAATGTCATTGGGATTCAGGTATTGCGCTGGTGTTAGAGATGAGCTGCATCACCTCTGGAGATGTAGTCTAAGCCCTCAGCAGCACTGTCCCACTCTATAATACAATGGCGAGGAGATTGGAATGCATTCCAAATGGCACCCTATTCCCTACATAGTGCACTACTGTTCACCAGCTCTGGTCAAAAGTAGTGCACTATAAAGGGAATAGGGAGCCATTTGAGACGTATGCTAGGAGAAAACAAACAGGGATACTGAGATATGGCAAGCAGAGATATATCCATAAATTTTTAGGGCAGATCCACTCCCTCTAACATTTACTGAGGACTGATACCTTACACATCATGGGATTAACAATCCTGAGACTGTCACTTTTCACACTGTGTGTCTGTGTGTGTGAGAGAGAGAGAGAGAGAGAGAGAGAGGGAGAGAGAGAGAGACAGCATATGTAAAGAGAAATCAATTCAAATCAAATGTGATTTGTCACATGCACCGAATACAACAGGTGTAGACCTTACCGTGAAACGCTTACTTACAAGCCCTTAACCAACAATGCAGTAGCTATAGCTGCCAGTGCTCTGCTCTTCTCTGCTCTGTCTATTCAGCTCTGGCAGCATCGCCTGCCTGGCCAAACTTTCATTATGGATTCAGGGGTCAGAACCCACAGGAATTAATTGGACACTCTTCATACTGTCTCTGAGTACACTGCTGCTCGTTGAGAGCACAGTGACCCAGGCTTTTTCCCTCCAATGATTAAAGGACATTAGGAGGCGAGCAGAGCAGAGCGACCTGACTCTGGACCGACAGTTCCTGTCCGTGTGTGTGTCCACATTGTAATGATCAGTCTAGTAAAATATCCCTTTAACAGATAGACAGTGGCTTATTAATGACCTGCATTAAAGACCTATAGAAGACCAGTACTAGAAGAGGTCCATTACTCTGCATATCCACTGTCATGGCAAACATCAGTATGTAACATTGAAGAACATAATGAACTAGAGAGAGTATTCAGATAGATAGATAGATAGATAGATAGATAGATAGATAGATAGATAGATAGATAGATAGATAGATAGATAGATAGATAGATAGATAGATAGATAGATAGATAGATAGATAGATAGATAGATAGATAGATAGATAGATAGATAGATAGATAGATAGATAGATAGATAGATAGATAGATAGATAGGTACTTTATTGATCCCCGTGGGGGAAATATCTTTGTCAAGCAGCTACAACAACAAAACACAGGGCAGGTGCAAAATACCACAACGAAAGTACACAAAAGACAGATACACGGTACATGATACATAGAGCGGCAGTATGAAAAAGTATAGAAATACAAGATATCTGGAGTGCAAAAAAAAGCTATAAAAATACATTGCATAGTATGGGTGGTTGGCTGAATATGTACACTATATTGATGATACCATATCACTGACCAGAACTGATAACGTTAACTATTACAACTTGCACACAGGGTTCTTGGTTTCAATTGCTCATTGTGTAAGTATATCAGTCTAATCTTGAATGGCAATGAGGTAGGTACAGAATCAAGTTGAGTTTTATTATAAAAAATTACCAACATAACCTAAACCTACTAGTTAAAAGGAAACTGTGCAAACTAGTCAGCTGTGAACACCATGTAAACTAGTCTTCTGTGCTGTAATTGACTAACTCTGTGCTCCAAATATGTTCATCTATGTGGTATCTAGCTCTACCTTATTATCTAAGCATAACTCTTTATTGGTGTTTTAATAGACAGACTGGCTAAATGAACAGGTAAGTGAATATTTTGCATGGTTAAATTAGCTGTACAGGTAAATATACAGTTACATTTACAGGAAAACCTGCAAAAATCGGCAGTGTATCAAATACTTGTTCTCCCCACTGTATATATATATGCACACAGTATCTCATGTGGATGAAATCATAGTGTATAAAGCTACATTTCACATGTATGAACATTCACACTGCTCACTTGGCATCCTCATGGATGATCTCCCCCTGCATGTTAACAAGTGCTGCACAGATTCTAAGGACTTTGTCCATTTTGTGTGTCTGGTTGATTGGAACAGTCTGGTAGAGGATTTTGAAGAGCTTGAGTCATCTGATAACTCTCTCAACATGTATACGTACATTAGCTATCCTTCTCGTGCTTGTGACATCCTCGTCAGACAGCTGGTCTCCTTTCTGAGTGAAGGTTGGTATGGCAAGGTTGACCTTCCTCTACATACAGCAGATTTTGGATGGTGAATCCCCTGTCTGCCATAACTTAATCGCCAAGCCTTAGGTATTCCAGGAAGCCAGAGTTTTGGGTGATGAACTTGTCACTGCATCTGCCTCCATATGCAGGAGAAATGAACATAACGAGTCCACATGGAGCATTGGCAACCAAATACTTGAGAGTCTTGCTGGAATAATAGTGGCTGTATGACTCCCCTCTGGAATTGAGATTGTGTGCTTTCTGAAGAGTGGTTTCAGAGCAGTCGATGATGCAAGTGGTGGAACTTCTCTTTGAACCACTGAGGGATTGTGTTCTGGATTGTCTCCCTCGGTTGCCATGGAATGTAGATCCTCATGTGCTCCTCCATTTTGTCAATCCAGTAGGAAAGGATTCTGCTCACTACTCCCTGGGACACAGCAAAGCGTTCTGCAAGATCACCCTGGAGTAGATTCAACTTCACCAAGGTTATCAGTATTTGATCAGTGAGATGCATTTTGAAGTTAGCCGTGTAGGATTTCTGCAGAAACGCTACATGGTCAAAGAAAACACTAAGAGGAAGGCCAGTATGCAACACTGAGCTAGTGTCATTCTTCAGGATGGTGTGGGTCGATGGCTCTGCACCACCACATTTGGTTTGTTTGTGGCAGGTGGGCTTGTTGACTGGTTCTCTTGACACGTAGCTGTGATCAGTCAGTGCTGCAACCTCCCATTGAATATCATATTTATGCTGTGGTGGCATTGGCACACTCAGATCAGACTCTGTATCACCACAGTTGTCTTCATCTGTCAAACAAACATAAGAGACACCACGAGTGAAAATACACAGACAGCTGAATGGTCATGGTGAAAAAAAAAAAAAGAAAACACTTGAACGTTTAACAATTTAGCTAGTTAGACAGCGTCACCAGTGGCATCCCAGCAATGATGGGGATAATCATGGCATGGGGGAGATTTCAGACAGACGTTGTTGCATAGCTAACAATGTAGCAACACTTTATCAGATGGGCTGCCCTCAAGCTAGCCAGCTAAGTGAGTAAGATAGGCAACAGTTAGCTAGCTACAGTATTTAGGACGTAAGAGTGGCTACCAACTAGTAACATAATTAGCTAAGCTAGCTAACTTCTGCCTGTATGTGTTGATGTCCTGATGAGATGTCGCCTTCTGAGCATCATAGCCCAGCCACTTCTCAGGGAAAGGATGCTCTTCAGTCGGCCTCTTGTCCACAAAGTGATAGGAACACACATAGGGTCGGTTTGGTGGTTTCTTCAAGCTCAATAATTTGAGCCAAAGCCAAAGAGACTCCTCGTCCTTAGGAGGTGGGTGCAAATCAAAAGGTGTCTCACAACTGCACCCGCTCCTCAAAAAAGTTTGGTGGTCAATACACTCCTGCTCCATGAACAGTTTCCGTTTCTGCCAGTTATTGTGGCACCCCCCTACCAAACATAAAATGCGCGTTTTGCATGAATCCATATTTGGAAAGTTGTGAGAAGCGAAACTGAGTTAGTTAGCTAGATAGCTAGCTGCGAGCTATTGACAGGAAGTGCTTAACCGGAAGTCCCCCCAAAAAACCTAAACAGACCCCGCCTATATTTCTGTTGAACATTAGGTGAATAGACACAATGGGCTCTGATTGCCTGCTGTTGAGTGGCATCTTTAACAGGGTTCTATTTTGGAACTCAGAGCAGCAGGAGAGGACTGTATTGGAATGTCATGTTTGGCATACACTTAGAAATCACTCAACATTAGAGCCGACAGGCTTACAGTGCAGACAGGGAGCTAGACTTTGGAAGTTTTCAGATAGAGAGGGAGAGAGCAAGACGGCGAGTGAGAGAGAATGACAGAGAGAGGGAGAATGAGAGAGAGAGAAGAAGAGGGACATAGAGAGAGAGAGAGAGAGAGAGAGAGAGAGAGAGAGAGAGAGAGAGAGAGAGAGAGAGAGAGAGAGAGAGAGAGAGAGAGAGAGAGAGAGAGAGAGAATGGCACTTGGTTACCATCAGAGAGAGAGCTTGAGTGAGGCCCCTCTCTGGATGAAGGGATGAAGGAATGCCATTCAGATTAGTGTCAATATGGATGGTGATGAGAGGGGGTACGTCATCCGCTTCATGGGGTCAATGGAAGTCTGTCGATCGCTCCCCCGGCCTGCATGCTGGGGACGTTTAGAATGGGGGTCAATCAAAGAGACCTTGAGGAGACATCCTGTCAATGATGAACCACAATACGTCTGAAAAGATAGGGAACATCTTCATCAAGGTCACACTTTAGTTGATTTTTGTTGTTCTGTTTCAAAGCCTCATGGCCTTCGGTGTGATCACAAGTGTCCTTGTTCAGCTGATATGAGATTGAATGTTGAGGAGTAAGTAAGAGGAGAAGTGAAAGGAGACGTAACTGGCACCAGCCAGCAGCAAGGTTGTTAAATATTCTAGGGAGCAGGTCAGCTCAACCTCCTGGTCATGTCCTACAGACTCTCTGTAACAAAAAACAAAAAAAAAAAGCTCAAGTTTTAGTCTAACACAAAAACACGCACGCTGAAGTATAAAAACAACCTTGATGCTCTGATGCCATAAAAAAAAACACCTCAGGGCTCCTCCAGCCTCACAAAAGTTTTATCGATCCAGTTTCTTCTCTGTTTGCCCCACGGACATCCCTGGATGACTTGGTCCCTTTTTATCCTGCCTCTCCACCCCCATGGCCCTATCTGCTTGCCTGCCTGCCTGACCCGTGGAGGGATGCGGGAGATGGCCCGCCCCCTCTACTGAACTGGCTGTGGCCAAGAGCAGCGCCTCAGGGTGATTAGATCAGGTAAAAACTATGAATATCAATGACTTGACTTCTCCATATTAGTATCCTCCTCATCCCTCTTCAAACCTGTATTGTGTTAAAGAGTAACTTTCATGAAAAAATATATATTTGTGATCCATGCATCCACACAGCATACAAAGTACAGATAGTGATCCATACAGCCACACAGCATACACAGTACAGATAGTGATCCATACAGCCACACAGTATACACACTACAGATACTGATCCACACAGACACACAGCATACACACTACAGTTAGTGATCCACACATCCACACACCATACACACTACAGATAGTGATCCATACAGACACACAGCATACACATTACAGTTAGTGATCCACACAGACACACAGCATACACACTACAGTTAGTGATCCATAGAGCCACACAGCATACACAGTACAGATAGTGTTCCATACAGCCACACAGCATACAGACTACATATAGTGACCCATACAGCCACACAGCATACACACAGCATACACACTACAGTTAGTGATCTGCACAGCCACACACCATACACACTACAGATAGTGATCCATACAGACACACAGCATACACATTACAGTTAGTGATCCACACAGACACACAGCATACACACTACAGTTAGTGATCCATACAGCCACACAGCATTCACACTACAGTTAGTGATCCACATAGACACACAGCATACACAGTCCAGTTAGTGATCCATACAGACACACAGCATACACACTACAGTTAGTGATCCACACAGACACACAGCATACACAGTACAGTTAGTGATCCACACAGACACACAGCATACACACTACAGTTAGTGATCCATACAGCCACACACCATACACACTACAGTTAGTGATCCACACATCCACACACCATACAGACCACAGTTAGTTATCCACACACACACACACACACATACAGCATACACACTACAGTTAGTGATCCACACAGACACACAGCATACAAACTACAGTTAGTGGTCCATACAAACACACAGCATACACAGTACAGTTAGTGATCCATACAGACACACAGCATACACAGTACAGTTAGTGATCCACACAGACACACAGCATACACACTACAGTTAGTGATCCATACAGCCACACGTCATACACAGTACAGATAGTGTTCCATACAGCCACACAGCATACAGACTACATATAGTGACCCATACAGCCACACAGCATACACACAGCATACACACTACAGTTAGTGATCTGCACAGACACACAACATTCACACTACAGATAGTGATCCACACAGAAACACAGCATACTCACTACAGATAGTGATCCACACAGCCACACACCATACACACTACAGATAGTGATCCATACAGACACACAGCATACACATTACAGTTAGTGATCCACACAGACACACAGCATACACACTACAGTTAGTGATCCACACAGACACACAGAATACACAGTACAGTTAGTGATCCACACAGACACACAGCATACACACTACAGTTAGTGATCCATACAGCCACACAGCATTCACACTACAGTTAGTGATCCACATAGACACACAGCATACACAGTCCAGTTAGTGATCCATACAGACACACAGCATACACACTACAGTTAGTGATCCACACAGACACACAGCATACACAGTACAGTTAGTGATCCACACAGACACACAGCATACACACTACAGTTAGTGATCCATACAGCCACACACCATACACACTACAGTTAGTGATCCACACATCCACACACCATACAGACCACAGTTAGTTATCCACACACACACACACACATACAGCATACACACTACAGTTAGTGATCCACACAGACACACAGCATACAAACTACAGTTAGTGGTCCATACAAACACACAGCATACACAGTACAGTTAGTGATCCATACAGACACACAGCATACACAGTACAGTTAGTGATCCACACAGACACACATCAATCATACTACAGTTAGTGATCCACATAGCCACACAGCATACACACTACAGTTAGTGATCCACATAGCCACACATCATACACACTACAGTTAGTTATCCACACACACACACACACATACAGCATACACACTACAGTTAGTGATCCACAAAGACACACAGCATACAAACTACAGTTAGTGGTCCATACAGACACACAGCATACACAGTACAGTTAGTGATCCATACAGACACACAGCATACACAGTACAGTTAGCGATCCACACAGACACACAGCAATCATACTACAGTTAGTGATCCACATAGTCACACAGCATACACACTACAGTTAGTGATCCACATAGCCACACATCATACACACTACAGTTAGCGATCCACATAGCCACACATCATACACACTACAGTTAGTGATCCACACAGCCACTACACTATTCTGAGCACGTTTACATTGATATACCTTTCAGAGAAACAATATCTGCTGTTTCTTCCCCTGCTCAGCTCTTCATTATCTCGCTCTCTCTCTCTCTCCCTCTTTCTCTCCCTCTCTCTCTTTTTTTCTCTCTCTCTCTCTCTCTCTCAATTTCAATTTCGATTTAAGGAGCTTTATTGGCATGGGAAACATAAATTAACATTGCCAAAGCCAGTGAAATAGATAATAAACAAAAGTGAAATAATCAATAAAAAATTTACAGTAAAAATTACACTAAAGTTCCAAAAGAATAAAGACATTTCAAGTGGCATATTATGTATATACAGTGTTGTAATGATGTGCTAATAGTAAAAGTACAAAAAGGAAAATAAATAAATATAAATATAGGTTGTTTTTACAATGGTGTTTGTTCTTCACTGGTTACCCTTTTATTGAGGCAACAGGTCACAAATCTTGCTGTTGTGATTGCAAACTGTGGTATTTCACCCAATAGATATGGGAGTTTATCAAAATTGGATTAGTTTTCAAATTCTTTGTGGGTCTGTGTAATCTGAGGGAAATATGTGTCTCTAATATGGTCATAGATTTGGCAGGAGGTTAGGAAGTGAAGCTCAGTTTCCACCTCATTTCGTGGGCAGTGTGCACATAGCCTGTCTTCTCTTGAGACCCAGGTCTGCCTACAGCAGCCTTTCTCAATAGCAAGGCTATGCTCACCGAGTCTGTACATAGTCAAAGATTTCCTTAATTTTGGGTCAGTTACAGTGGTGTGTGCCAAGTAATTCTCTTTTTGTTTTCTCATGATTTGGTTGGGTCTAATTGTGTTGCTGTCCTGGGGCTCTGTGGGGTCCAAGAGCCCAAGACTACTCTTCTCCAGGTTCATCTCTCTATAGGTGATGGCTTTGTTATGGAAGGTTTGGGAATTGCTTCCTTTTAGGTGGTTGTAGAATTTAACAGCTCTTTTCTTGATTTTGATAATTAGCGGGATCGGCCTGTATTATTTGGTGTTTTACGTTGTACACTGAGGATATATTTGGTGTTTGTCCCATTTTGTGAATTCTTGGTTGGTGAGCGGACCCCAGACCTCACAACCATGAAGGGCAATGGGTTCTATAACTTATTAAAGTATTTTTAGCCAGATCCTAATTGGTATGACAAATTGTATGTTCCTTTTTATGGCATAGAAGGCCCTTCTTGCCTTGTCTCTCAGATCGTTCACAGCTTTGTGGAAGTTACCTGTGGAGCTGATATTTAGGCTGAGGTATTTTTGTGTTCTCTAGGGCAACGGTGTCTAGATGGAATTTGTATTTGTGGTCCTAACAACTGGACCTTTTTTGGCACACCGTTATTTTGGTCTTACTGAGATTTACTGTCAGGGCCCAGGTCTGACAGAATCTGTGCAGAAGATCTGGGTGCTGCTGTAGGCCCTCCTTGGTTGGTGACAGAAGCACCAGCAGATTCTAGTAGGGTGGGGCCGGGTGCTTTCTCTCTCTCACCCTCTCTCTCTCTGTCTCCAATTACAGGAATCATAAAGGAGGAGTATATGGAATCATTAGGGGACAGGAAATGCCTTGTACCGTATTAGAGGGACTGCTAGGGCCTATTTATCTTAATAGTGTACTGGATCTTAATTCACCAAGATGACCACAGAGAGAGAAACCTTCTCAGAAGCTCACTGGATGCATCCCAAATGACACCCTATTTTTATTTAACCTTTATTTAACTAGGCAAGTCAGTTAAGAACAAATTATTTCGTTACAATGACGGCCTACCCTGGCCAAACCCAGACAACGCTGGACCAATTGTGCGCCACCCTAAGGGACTCCCAGGGACTTCCAATCAGGGCAGGATATGATACAGCCTGGATTTGAACCACGGACTGTAGTGACACCTCTAGCACTGAGATGCAGTGCCATAGACCGCTGCACCACTCAGTAGCATTGTCTGTTATGACAGGGATTGTTATGTTGGGCCTCTCAAGTATAGGTCTTCATGGGTTGAAAAGGTTGGACCCGTTCTGAAATAGCCCTGGGGCGTTCCCACCCGAAACCAATATGCATAAATACATCTTTAAATATAGAGACCCGTTCCGAACAGACCCGAGGACAACTAGACCCGTTCCGTATAGACCTAGTCGGATCCAGACCCGGTCCGATCCGAATGAGGGAAGCAGCAGAAACTTCAATTTAAGCTACTTTAGTAACCAGAGCTGATAAAGCACGAGGGAGAGACGTTCTAGCAGGCGGAGGGGCCTTGCGATGTACGTACTGAGAGCGAGTGGCACAGGCACAAGGAGGGAGAGAGTGAGTGATGAAGGTTGCGTTTACACAGGCAGCCTATTTCTGATCTTTTTTCAATTGTTTTTTTGACCAATCACATCAGATCTTTTCGCATAAGATATTTTTCAGATCTAATCGGATTGGTCACTGATAAAGACCAATTAGTGAAAAAAAAAGATCAGAATTGGGCTTACTGTGTAAACACAGCCAGAGAGACAGCAACCAACCATAACAAGCCACCCTAGTAGACTAACTTCTAACTTGTCATAGCTAGGTTATTTATCATAAAATATAATTACGTAGTACCTGTCTAGACTGCATCAAACCGAGAGAAGCTAGTTAGCTAAGGTAGCTAAGTTAGGTAGCTAGCTAACTAGCTAGGCTAATTGAGGCTGCATGCGCTTTCTCCCTGTCCTACAGTTAAAAAAACAACACCTCCATTCAGATTATTCAGTAGCAGCCTACCTGTTGGCTATTGGTCATTGTAGCGTATCCTCCTCATTGAACTTTTAATTTCATAATTTTTATTGCATTTTTTATTGATTAGATCATTTCCTAACTTGCTTTGCCACACAAGGGGGTCTATGACTGTAGTAACGCTTTGATGACTTGTGATTGGCCGACAACAACAACAACAAGCTACACGCGTCCCTCTGCATAGGCTATTCTCGATGAGCAGTGGCGACATACTGTTAACGTTTTATCCTCAACTCTCTCCATCGCAGTTGTAATCTACTGGAAAGCCAAAATGTCAACAAACTGCAGATTTAAATGATGATGGAGGATCCTCCAGTTCTGTTTTATCAACCACACCACTCACCACCGTACAGAACTAGTTCCCGGCTGTGCCTCACAGTTTGAAATACGCCATTTAAAGTGGCAGTATTTAACTTTTTGGGTGACTGACCAAATTCACACAGAAATGTGAGTTATAGATCATTCTACTTGAAAGCAAGTCTAGGAAGCAGTGGATTTGTTCTATGTTTTATCTTTATTTAACTAGTCAAGTCAGTTATGAACACATTCTTATTTACAATGATGGCCTACACCGGCCAATCTGTGACAATGCCCTACTCTACAGAGGCCACTTCGTAGTGGCACAAGGGGCCAGTGGCATGGCCTAATTTGTGTGTGCGTCCCAAATGGCGACCAGTTCAATTCTTTATAGTGCACTACTTTTTAAAATGTTTTATTAATTTAATATTTTTTTAACTAGGCAAGTCAGTTAAGAACAAATTCTTATTTACAATGACGGCCTTTTGAACAGGGACTGTATAGGGGTCTGGTCAAAAATAGTGCACTATATAGGAAATAGGGTGCCATGTGGGACGTAGTCAATGTAATATCACAATTCTCCATTCGGCCTCTACTTCATTGTCACGCATTCCACTCCCTTCATTGTCACGCAAGGCCCCTCCTTTATATTTCTCCCCTCCCTTTTTATCCCCTCCCGCCCTCCCTCCTTCCCTACCTCTCTGCACATTGAGCTGCATCACAATCCGATGGGTTTTAATCACAACTTTTTGAGACACTGTCTCACACTGCTGGTGACTGCTGGAGGTTGACTTCTTAGATATTTTTTCTCCCACTTAACGGTGCCCCTGACTCTGCTGTCTCTGCCAGGCAGACCCATGTGATGCAACAAACTCCAACAGCCCTATTTGCATATAGACTGCTTCTGTTCTAAAGCTTCGGCCTACCTCTACCTCTAATGTGGGGCCTGTCTGGAATGGTACTGACCAGGTCTATCTCCTAAATTGCACCCTATTGCCTATATAGTGCACTACTTTTGACCCTGGCTGTTAGGACTCTGTTCAGATAAAGTGCAGAATTTATTGAATAGGGTCTGATTTGGGACACAACTAAGGGCTAGCAAGTTGTCCCTCCCTGCCTAGTTTTAATTGGGTTCCTTTTCTCTTCTGGTTGACTGGGACACATGAAGGCCACCCAGGGGGCAGCTGTATGCTCAATGCCTCCCCTCCTCACCCCTCTCCTTAACTGGACAACACACTCCAGACTCTTTGTGGATTGTCTATTGACCCTTGCTCAATGCCTCCCCTCCTCTCCCCTGAACTGGAAAACACACGCCAGGCTCATTGTGGATCATCTTTATAACACATACTCCATTTCGGATCTTGAGCTGCTCATTGTAACCGCTAAGCCACTCCCATCTGGCTTTAGTAAGCTTGAATAAGTAACAGGTTGGTTATGATTGTTGGCTGGTTATTCTTGGTGAAATGGATGGTATGGTCCCTAATTGAGCAGCCATTGTGTGAATGTGCGCCATAGGGTGGCGCACAATTGGCCCAGCGTCGTCCGAGTTTGGCCGGTGTAGGCCGTCATTGTAAATAAGAATTTGGACTTAACTGACTTGCTCAGTTAAAGATTACTTACTCACCCATAAATACTGTAGCTTTGCCGAGATGTACTTCATGTGATTGTGAAGTTATGTGTGTGTGTAGTGTTTTTGAAGTTCTTGTCTTCTTCGATCCTCAAAAATATGTATGTCAGGCCTAGGCTTGATGATGGGTGGAGCACAGAGAGAACAGAGGATACATACCTTTTAGGGCATGGCATTTAGGCTCTGTTTGATAAGGCAGTGGTGTAGAGAGACAGTAAGAATCCCTATCTCTGCCCCCTATCCGTTTAATCTGTAAGACCTTTGACCTCTGTCTGACCAACACAGACATCTCTACACTACATCCTGCCTTATTTTGAATGACTACCTAATCTCTGTACCCCACACATACAATTATATGTGAGGTCCCTCAATTAAGTAGTGAATTTCAAGCACAGATTCAACCACAAAGACCAGGGCACCGATTGGTAGAGGGGTAAAATAAAATAATAAGACACTGAATATCCCTTTGAGCATGGTGAAGGTATTAATTAGGCTTTGGATGGTGTATCAATACACCCAGTCACTACAAAGATACAGGCATCCTTCCTAACTCAGTTGACTGAGAGGAAGGAAACTGCTCAGGGATTTCACCATGAGGCCAACGGTGATTATTTAAACATTTTAATGGTTGTGATATGATAAAACTGAGGATGGATCAACAACATTGTAGTTACTCCACAATACTAATCTAAATGACAGAGTGAAAAGAAGGAACACTGTACAGAATACAAAATATTCAAAAACATGCATCCTGTTTGCAACAAGGCACTTGTGGGCAGAAAATGTGGCAAAGAAATTTACTTTTTGATCTGAATACAAATTGTTATATTTGGGGCAAGCGCTACGCCACACATCACTGAGTATCACTCTTCATATTTTCAAGCACGGTGGTGGCTGCATCATGTTATGGGTATGCTTTTAATCAGCAAGGACTAGGGTGTAAGCACAGGCATGGGCCCCCAGAAAGCACAGGCAAAATCTTAGAGGAAAACCTGGTTCAGTCTGCTTTCCACCAGACACTGGGAGATTAATTCACCTTTCATTAGAACAATAACCTAAAACACAAGGCCAAATCTATACTGGAGTTGCTTACCAAGACGACATTGAATGTTCCTGAGTGGCCTAGTTACAGTTTGGACTTAAATCGGCTTAAACTTCTATTGCAAGAACTGAAAATGGCTGTCTAGCAATGATCAACAATCAACCATTATGGACCATTATGCAAACCAAAACAGGCAGGGAAGGGAAGGTCTATGCAGGTGTATTTACTGTTAACAGCCCAATGTGTGTGTATGTATATGTGTGTGTGTGGTGTGTATGCATGCATGCGATGTGTGTGTACGTGCAGGCAGTGTGTGTGTGTGTCACACAGTGTAGTGGAATGGAAATGGTCAAGGACCCCAGTGTGACACAGCTTCAGTAGGCCCTTTAAACCCAGACTCACTCATACAGCTCCTTGTTTGTTTATGATGGAAATACAATCAGATTGGCTGGAGCTCAGGAACCTCTGAACCCTGAAATAACCCTTCCCTAGGGGAGGTGTATGTGTGAGTCTCTCTCTCTCTCTCTCTCTCTCTCTCTCTCTCTCTCTGTCTGTCTGTCTCTCCCTCTCTCTCTCTCTCACGCACTCTCTCTCACACACTCTGTCTCTCTCTGTCTCTCTCTTTCTGGCTGCTGTACTGTATGATAGACACACACACACACACACACACACACACACACACACACACACACACACACACACACAACCTACAACCCAGTGATGCACTGATGCAGACCTTTGGAACATTTTAAAAAGTCTAATAAATCCATGTAATAAAGCCTAAGTCTAAAGAAGCATAATATGAAAAAAATGTAGTCTATTTCAGAAGAACAGAATAGCATACTCTGAGTTGTCCTTATGTTAGGTCCTGATCTGGCTATGCCATGTGGCTGTGGGCTACACTAGTTCAGATTTGCTTAGAATTCCGTTGCATTATTTTATAGTATGAAAAATACAATTGAGCAAAGCTGAATAAAATATAAATATTTTTGAGGGATTTGAGGGAGTGTGCACTCTCCTATATGCTTAATTTTGAGTTATTGAAATATTTTAATTGTTCTTCAAACGTTGGGCTATATGTTTTGATTTTTAATACATTGTAAGGCTGCATGATGTGAAAAACGTTTCTTGAAAGGCATGAGCTCTGCTTTGTTTTTTTGCGCAGGCTATACACACTTCATTAGTCTCTCATTCACAATTTGACAAGCACTTGATAATGCCTCGAATTTTCTGGCTGCATCCCCTTTGTGTGGCCGTAATGCCCCCTAAAGAAATCTTTGCCTTTTGCGGACAATAGCTGTTGCGCCCTTGGGTTGAATATAATAATTATAATTCCCTTTCTCCGGCGGCTGCATACTGAAGCACCTCTCACATGGCTCTCTGTCACATGATCAGGTCTTTCTCACATGCTACAAGTGAAGACAGACACATCAAGGATGCAACTGTGCCCGTACTTATCCAATTCCGAGGCGCATATTGAAGATATTGGAAGAACTGTCCACATTTACTTTTCGTCAGCCAACAAGATGAGTAGGCCTAACGAACAGCAAAAGCACTAGCCTATGTCAATCTACTATCCCCCATAGTATAAAAGTTGACCTATTCTGTGCGAGAAATAAATGTTCCCTACATAGTCTGGTACAGTTGTGGCCATTTGGTTCATTGTTCAGAAAACTTATGGCTTGGGGGTAGAAGCTGTTAAGAAGCTTTTTGGTCCTAGACTTGGTGCTCCGGTACCGCTTGCCATGCGGTAGCAGAGAGAACAGTCTATGACATAGGTGACTGTAATTTTTGGGGGCTTTCTCTGACACCGGCTAGTATATAGGTATATACAGTGATGTACTGGGCCGTACGCACTACCCTCTGTAGTTCCTTATGGTCAGATGCGGAGCAGTTTCCACACCAGGCGGTGATGCAACCGGTCACGATGCTCTCAATGGTGCAGCTGTAGAACTTTCTGAGGAACTGGGGATCCATGGCAAATCTTTTCAGTCTCCTGAGGGGGAAAGGTGTTGTCATGCCCTCTTCACAACTGTCTTGGTGTGTTTTGACCATGATAGTTCATTAGTAATGTGGACACCAAGGAACTTGAAACTCTCGACCCACTCCACTTCAGCCACATCGAAGTTAATGGGGGCCTGTTTGGCCTCTTTTTCCTATAGTCCATGATCAGCTCCTTTGTCTTGCTCACATTGAGGGAGAGGTTGTTGTCCTTTCACCACACTACCAGGTCTTCCCTATAGAATTTCTCATCGTTGTCAGTGATCAGGCCTACCACTGTTATGTCACCAGCAAACTTAATGATGGTGTTGAGGACGTGCTTGACCACGCAGTCATGGGTGAACAGGGAGTACAGGAGGAGACTATACACGCACCCCTGAGGGACCCCAGTGATGAGGAGCAGCGTGGCAGATTTTTTTTTATTTTTTTTTTTAACCTTTATTTAAGTCAGACGGACGACGCTGGGCCAATTGTACGCCGCCCTATGGGACTCCCAATCACGGCCGGTTGTGATACAGTCTGTATTCGAACCAGGTTGTCTGTAGTAACGCCTCTAGCACTGAGATGCAGTGTCTTAGACCACTGTGCCACTTGTCTACCCTTACCACCTGGTGGCAGCCTGTCAGGAAGTCCAGGATCCAGTGCAGAGGGAGGTGTTTAGCTCAGTGATGAGCTTTGTGGGTACTATGGTGTTGAAGGTCTAGGGTTTCCGTCATAATGGTGTTGATGTGAGCCATGACCAGCCTTTCAAAGCACTTCATTGCTACCGACGTGAGTGCTACGGGGCAGTAATCATTTAGGCAGGTTACCTTTGCTTTCTTGGGCAGACTGGTGGTCTGTTTGAAACATGTAGGTATTACAGACTCGGTCAGGGAGAGGTTGGAAATGTCAGTTGGTCCGCACATGCTTTGAGGTAGGTAAATGAGTGAGGTAAATCCCGCCTTATCTCAGCTCGCTGGTCACCATAGCAACACCTACCCGTAGCATGCGCTCCAGCAGGTATATTTCACTGGTCACCCCCAAAGCCAACACCTCCTTTGGCCGCCATTCCTTCCAGTTCTCTGCTGCCAATGACTGGAACAAATTGCAAAAATCCTTGAAGCTAGAGGTTCCTATCTCCCTCACTAACTTTAAGCATCAGCTGTCAGAGCTGCTTATCGATCACTGCTCCTGTACATAGCCCTTTCTGTAAATAGCCCACCCTACTACCTCATCCCCATATTTACTATTTTTGCTCATTTGCACTCCAGTATCTCTAGTTGCACATCATAATTTTTCACATCTATCACTCCAGTATTAATGCTAATTTGTAATTTATTTCGCCACTATGGCCTATTTATTGTCCTACCTTCCTAACCTTACTGCATTTTTCACTACATTTGCACACTCTGTATATAGATTCTCTATTGTGTTATTGACTGTACATTTGTTTATTCTCATGTGTAACTCTGTGTTGTTTTTTGTCGCACTGCTTTGCTTTGTCTTGGCCAGGTCGCAGTTGTAAATGAGAACTTGTTCTCAACTGGCCTACCTGGTTAAATAAATGTGAAATAAAAAAATAAAAAAATAAAAAGTACACATCCTGGTAATCCGTCTGGCCCCGCAGCTTTGTGAATGTTGACCTGTTTAAAGGTATTACTCACATTGGCTACGGAGAGCTGGTGCTCTCATGCATGCTTCAGTGTTGCTTGCCTCGAAGCGAGCATAAAAGGCATATAGCTCGTCTGGTAAGCTTGCGTCACTGGGCAGCTCGTGACTGGGTTTCCCTTTGTAGTCCGTAATAGTTTTCAAGCCCTGCAAGCCCTGTATTAGTCCTGTATTGATGCTTTGCCTGTTTGATGGTTCATCTGAGGGCATAGCAGGATTTCTTATAAGTGTCCGGATTAGTGTCCCGCTGCTTGAAAGCGGCAGCTCTAGCCTTTAGCTCGGTGCGGATGTTGCCTGTAATCCGTGGCTTCTGGTTGGGAAATGTACGTACAGTCACTATGGGGACGTCGTCGTCGATGCACTTATTGATGAAGCCGGTGACTGAGGGGGTAAACTCCTCAATACCATTGGATGATTCCCGGAACATATTCCAGTCTAGGAGCTTATGGCCTTATACAGCTTGTTGAGTTCGGTCTTAGTGCCAACATCGGTTTGTGTTGGTCAATAGACGGCTATGAATAATATAGATGAGAACTCTCTTGGTAGAGTTGGGGCGGCAGGTAGCCTAGTGGTTAGGGTGTTAGGCCACTAACTGAAAGGTTGCTGGATTGAATCCCTGAGCTGACAAAGTAAATAATCTGTCGTTATGCCCCTGAATAAGGCAGTTTTTTTATTTATTTTTCACCTTTATTTTACTAGGCAAGTCAGTTAAGAACAAATTCTTATTTACAATGACGGCCTAGGAACAGTGGGTTAACTGCCTTGTTCAGGGGCAGAACGACAGATTTTTACCTTGTCAGCTCGGGGATTCGATCCTGCAACCTTCCAGTTACGGGCCTAACACTCTAACCACTAGGCTAAATTTAACCCACTGTTCCCCAGTAGGCCGTCATTGTAAATAAGAATTTGTTCTTAACTGATTTGCCTAGTTAAATAAAGGTTAAATAAATACAAAAGATAGTGTGGTCTACAGCTTATCATAAGGTATTCTACCTCAGGCAAGCAATACCTTGAGACTTTAATATTAGACATCGCGCACCAGCAGTTGTCTTACTAGACGTAGCTGCTCTGTCCTGCCGTGCGCGGAGAAGCCAGCCAGCTCTATATTATTTGTGTTTTCGTTCAGCCACGTCTCGGTGAAACATAAGATATAACAGTTTTTAATGAATTCTTACAAGGCACCCTGCCCTTCTCCCCCTTTTCCTCCATCTTTTCTTCACGCGTATGACGGGATTTGGGCCTTGTCTCAACAAAGCAGTATATCCTTCACGTCGGACTCATTAAAGAAGAAATCTTTGTCCAGTTTGAGGTGAGTAATCGCTGTTTTGATGTCCAGAAGCTCTTTCCGGTCATAAGAGATGGTAGCAGCAACATTATGTTCTAAATTTGTTAAAAAAATTGCATAAAAACAAACAAAATAGCACAGTTGATTAGGAGCCCGTAAAACGGCAGCCATCCCCTCCGGCGCCATTATGTCCCCAAACTGCGTATGTATACCAGTTAGGCTCTATACCCGTTGTAAAGCAGGTTAATGCACATTATTTTTAAAAGTTGGGCATTATAGGCTAATATTATCACCCTTCACACTATTCTTGATTTAATCTTGTCTTTACATACAATGCCTTCGGAAAGTATTCATACCACTTGACCTTTTGAAAATGTTTTTCCATTTCAGCTTTATTCTAAAATTGATTAGTTCGATTTTTTTCCCTCAATAATGACAAAGCAAAAACAGGTTTTTTTATATACATTTTTGCAAATGTATATAAAAAACAATAAAAAACCATATCTCCTTTACATAAGTATTCAGACCCTTTACTCAGTACTTTGTTGAAGCACCTTTGGCAGCGATTATAGCCTCGAGTCTTCTTGGGTATGATGCCACAAGCTTGGCACACCTGTATTTGGGGAATTTCTCACATTCTTCTCTGCAGATCCTCAGATTGGATGGGTAGCGTCGCTGCACAGCTATTTTCAGGTCTCTCCAAAGATGTTTGATCAGGTTCAAGTCCGGGCTCTGGCTGGGCCACTCAAGGACATTCAGAGACTTGTCCCGAAGCCACTTCTGTGTTGTCTTGGCTGTGTGTTTAGTGTCGTTGTCCTGTTGGAAGGTGAACCTTCGCCCCAGTCTGAGGTCCTGAGCACTCTGGAGCTGGTTTTCATCAAGGATCTCTCTGTGCTTTGCTCTGTTCATCTTTCCCTCGATTCTGACTAGTCTCCCAGTCCCTATATAATATACTCAAAGGACTTTTCTGCCTTTTTGAATATTTAATTCTCCCTTTTAGATTCCAGCCACCCAAAGGATAAATTCAGCGCCAGTCATCACATGAGGATCGAATGGTAGCTACCCACGGGTCTGATCGATTCAGACAATCACCCCATCTTAAACACACAGACATCTCATCAAATACCCATAAACGTCTCTCTCTCTCTTTCTCTCTCTTGGTCTCTCTCCCTCCCTCTCGCCCGCACCCTCTCCTCTCCTCTATCTGCCATGCCATTACATTACCCATCCATGCATTGACTAGGCCTAATGCTGCCTCGCTATTTACCCATTCGACGCAAAAAATAATGGAGCCTCTCTCTCCCTGGTTGGATTAATCAGCTATAACCATATGCTACCGTACGCAATTACACTGCAATTTTGGCCAAGGGAAACATCTGTTGCCACTTTGAAAGGGTGAAATAAGATTGTAATTGCCCTAACTTTGATTTGTAGGGTACTTTCCTTTGATAAGAGAATGCATTTACATGTTACATAATGATAGAGGGGGAATGAGGGCAACTATTAGGCCCAGGGATGGAATTTTTCCCCTCAGATACTTCCTCCAGATGTATCCGGTCAGTTTTGATTACTTATTGGACATTTTAAACTGGGTGGTTCGAACCCTGAATGCTGATTGTCTGACAGCCGTGGTATAGTAGTAGTACCACATACCACAGGTATGACAAAACATGTATTTTTACTGCTCTAATTGCTACATTGGTAAACAGTTTATAATCGCAATAAGGCACTTTTGGGGTGTGTGGTATATGGCCAATATACCACGCCTAATGGCTGTAGCCAGGCACTCTGCGTTGAGCCGTGCATAAGATCAGCCCTTAGCCATAGTATACTGGCCATATACCATACCCCCTTGGGCCTTAATGCTTAATTATAGCGTGGTTATGAATATGTTCATATTCCGGGTTTGTATTCTGTGTAGCCACTCTGCTGTTGGGATAGAGTATCACCTTCCCTTCAGACAGCTCCACCACTAATCCTCCAGTCACTCTGCTGTTGTGATAGAGTATCACCTTCCCTACAAACAGCTCCACCACTAATCCTCCAGTCACTCTGCTGTTGGGATATAGTATCACCTTCCCTTCAGACAGCTCCACCACTAATCCTCCAGTCACTCTGCTGTTGTGATAGAGTATCACCTTCCCTTCAGACAGCTCCACCACTAATCCTCCAGTCACTCTGCTGTTGGGATAGAGTATCACCTTCCTTCAGACAGCTCCATCACTAATCCTCCAGTCACTCTGCTTTTGTGATAGAGTATCACCTTCCCTTCAGACAGCTCCATTACTAATCCTCCAGTCACTCTGCTGTTGTGATAGAGTATCACCTTCCCTTCAGACAGCTCCACCACTAATCCTCCAGTCACTCTGCTTTTGTGATAGAGTATCACCTTCCCTTCAGACAGCTCCATTACTAATCCTCCAGTCACTCTGCTGTTGTGATAGAGTATCACCTTCCCTTCAGACAGCATCTCACATTATTCCCTACTTAGTGCACTACTTTTGACCAGAAACCTATTGGCCCTTGTCAAAAGTAGTGCATTATAAAATTATTCCATTTTGGGATACATTTTGTTTACAACCTCTATCACCATCACTGTGCTCCCATTCAAAACATTCTGTACTGTCCGCCTATGAATATACTGGAGCAATGTGACAGCCTCCTACATGATACATGAGAATGTTACGACGTCAGAGGTTCTCCTATGAGCTCTGTGTCATCCTCAGTCGGTGTAGTATTGCATTCCCATATTGTAGCTAGATGGTTGAATCATCAACACATGTATTGCATTCGTTTATTCACTCAATTCTCATCCAGGGACCATCTCTGTAAATTGTCTTCAATAGTGGAGATTGCATTACAAATGAGCCCTTGTTGAAATTCACCTGATATGAGACAGACCAGAGGGGGAGGAGGGAGAGAGAGAGAGAGAGAGAGAGAGAGAGAGAGAGAGAGAGAGAGAGAGAGAGAGAGAGAGAGAGAGAGAGAGAGAGAGAGAGAGAGAGAGAGAGAGAGAGAGAGAGAGAGAGAGAGAGAGAGAGAGAGAGAGAGAGAGAGAGAGAGAGAGAGAGAGAGAGAGAGAGAGAGAGAGAGAGAGAGAGAGAGAGAGAGAGAGAGAGAGAGAGAGACTTTTGACATCTCTTTTATTACACTCTAATCCATCAAAATTACATACTCCTTATACACATTACTTCATTCAATTCCTCTTCCTCATAAAATATCTTTAAAATTTGCCTTTAAAACACATCTTTTACACCATTACATTAAATCCTCCCTCTTCATTTGGTTGACATACAATATTTCCAACACCCCAAAAATAGAAGAAAGATTCAGTATCCTTCACCAACTCATAATACTTATACTCCATAACCATCCTACTTTTTAACAGAGCTCTGAACATGTTCAACGGATCAGCATCACTATTAAACTGCATTTTTCTCTTTCTTGTCAACCAAATTGCCATTTTTGCCATACCAAATAAAACATTTATCAAAACAATTTTGCTTTTATTCAAAGTGTTATATTTTGGTCCAAAAATAAAAAAACTATTTTTAAAAATAAAACCAAAATTATGGCTCAATTCATTTAACACACCAATAATTTCTAATAGCCTTGAACACCCAATAAATATATGAAAGACTGTTTCTGGTAGACCACAAAATAGACACTCTTCTCCTTGCAAAGGATCTAAGTGAACTTTATGACAGTTTGTTGCTATACTCCAATGAGAGATCCTCCATTGCAAATCTCCACTTCTTTTCTCAATTGGTTTCTTATACAATGTCCTCCAACATCCTTTTGGAGAGGCCCCTGATTCAACAAAATTTGTCCATTTGGTCTCTGGAAGATCTTGCAGTGCTCTTATATTAAAATATTTTACACAAACAAGATAAAGTGACTTCTTAGATATAGTGTCAAATAGACCAATCTCAGGTGTTGTAAAAGTAAGAAGTCTCCCTTCCTCCTCCTGCCACTCTCCTACATTTACACCCACCCTGATGCTGGGGAAAACAGTTTCAACCATTTCAGCTTGCAATGGTATTACCGTAAAAGACTCCTGTATCTCAGTTAATAATTTTTCAACATTCCTAACCGAGTAAATACCAATCTTCATGGCCAATTTTTCTGCAGAAATCCATGTGTCCCTTGACCGAAGATGACCGATTTTACATATTCCTGCTTTAACCAAGCTTGCGCAGACACCTTTAGATTTTAACATCACATTAGATAAAAGAGGATTAAAAATCAAAGGTTCTTCAAGAACCCACTCCTGATTTTCTTCAGATAGCTCTCTTTTAACAATAAATATTTGCCAAGCATTTAAAACTGATGCATAATAAGCAGAGAGTCCATTAACATCCACTTCCTTCAAATTCATTAAGAATAAGTGTCTATCCAAGTTCATCCGCCCTACTCTTCTTAGTAAAGCACAAGCTATTTGTGTCCAGTTTTGAGACTGATTATATAGGAGTCTTTGTGCAGTCTGCAGTCTAAAACCAGCTACCTTGGACTTAATGTCTATAAGGCCTTGGCCTCCTTCATTCAACTGCAGATACAGTACTGATTCTCTTAACCAGTGTTGTCCATTCCAGAAAAATTTTACCATCACTCTTTGAATTTCCCTGATTAGTTCATCTGGTGGGTTTAACACAATTACTTTATGCCATAATAATGAGGCTGCAAGATTGTTTATGACTAGCACTCTTCCTCTATATGATAATTGAGGTAAAATCCTATTCCATTTTGATAATCTATTACAAATTTTATCTTTAACACCTTCCCAGTTTTTTCTTTGATATACTTCTGAACCTAAAAAAATGCCTAAAAACTTAAATCCCTCTTTTTCCCACTTTACATTTCCAGGGATAACAGGTTTTGCATTGACATGTCCACATTTATCTTTTTCATTGCACCAAAATGCTTCCGTTTTACTCCAGTTCAGTCTTGCAGATGATGCTCTCTCATATAAAGAGATACTGTAAGTAACCACATCAATATCTCTTTGATCTTTCACAATTACAGTAATATCATCTGCATAGGCTGTTAACTTAAACGCATTGCAGTTACCTTCAACCTTTAGACCAGACAGTTCTTTTCTTAAAATACATAGGAGTGGTTCCACTGCTAAAGCGTATAACTGACCAGACAATGGACATCCTTGTCTTATACCCTTAAGCAACCTTATTGGTTTACTTAACACACCACCTATTTTTAAAATACAAGAGGCATTCATATATAAGAGTTTGATCCAGGAAATAAAACCCTCTCCAAACCCAAAAACACTCATTGTTTCATACAGAAAACCATGATCCACTCTATCGAATGCTTTCTCCTGATCCAAAAACAGAAAGCCAACATTTTCTTCATATAATTTAGAGTAATCTAAAATGTCTCTGATCATAAAGATGTTGTCATATATGGTTCTTTCTGGAATGCAGTAGGATTGGTCTTGATGTATTACATCTCCTAATACAGTTTTCAGCCTATTTGCCAACACTTTAGCTATTAGCTTATAGTCAGTTGTTAAAATTGACACCGGCCTCCAGTTTTTTAGATCACTCAAGTCACCTTTTTTTGGTAAAAGTGTTAATACTGCCCGATGGCAACTTGTGGGAAGGCGCTTTTCTTTAAAACACTCTTGGATCACCTCATAAAAGTCTCTTCCAATGTATTTCCACACAGCTTTAAAAAAGTCCACTGATAGTCCATCAATTCCAGGTGCTCTACCCAGGTTCATCTGTTTAACGACATCAGTTAACTCCTCGAATGATACAGAACTGTCCAGAATCTCACTCTGTGTTTTCGTGATAGAAGGCAGCTGCTGCAGTGTCTGTGACACGCATTCAGAATCCTTTTCTTCTTTTCTATACAAGTTTGAATAAAAGTCCACAGCAATCTTTCTCATTTCTCTTGCATCAAAAGTCTTTCGTCCATCAGGTTTTGTCAAACAATACATTTCATTTTGTTGTTTTGACACTTTTTCTAAATTAAAAAAATATGCAGTGGGAGCATCTATCTCATGTACAGACATAAAACGAGATCTTATCAGGGCACCTTTTGCCCGCACTTGCAACAAATCTTCTAGATCACGTTTCTTTTCACCCAATATGCCAGCTGAAGATGAATTAGATTTCTGAATCATACCAGATGTGATGTTTACAATCTCTTGTTCTATTTCAGACATTTTTTGTTTTATTTTTCTTGTTGAAAAACAAGTATACTGCTGACAAAATATTTTTATTTGTGTCTTTCCTATTTCCCACCATTGTATCAAATTATCAAATTCATTTTTCTTAGAACCCCATTCTTTCCAAAACATTTCAAATTTCTCTATGAACTCTTTTTCTTTCAACAATGCAACATTAAATTTCCAATATGGACTTTTAAATTTAGCTTGTGTCAGAATAATATTCACTGTAATAAAATTGTGATCTGATAGACAACATGGAAAAATCTCACACCCCATTATTCTATTATTTTCAGCACCCTTGACATAAAACCTGTCGAGTCTTGCTACCCTTATCATTCCCTGCGAAACTTTTGTCCATGAATATTGCTTCATCTCTTTATTCCGGTCTCTCCATACATCTACCCAATCATTCTGCACTATAATACTTTTTAAAACAGCTACTGATACAGGATGTGGTTCCTCATTATTCCTATCTAAAAGAAAATTAAGAGTACAATTCCAATCCCCCCCAATGATTAGCATACCATCTACAGTATAACTTTTTAAAAACTCTCCTAATTTCCTAAACATAATGATTTTATCTGACCCTTTATTTGGAGCATAAATATTTATAAAAACGAATATCTGGTTTTCAATTTTAGCTTTCACCATCAAAATACGTCCTCTCTCTATTTCTATTTCTGATAAAATAATAACATTGAGGTGAGTTGAAAATAAAATCGCTACACCTGAACTGACATTTGTGCCATGGCTTAAACAAATATTTCCTTTCCACCACAAATTTAACTCCGATTCATTTTTAATATCACTATGAGTTTCTTGTAAAAATATTACTTCTGAATCTTTAAGCCTAAGAAACTCAGAGAGTAAAACTCTTTTTCCTCCTTCCCTCAGCCCATTCACGTTTAATGATCCTAGTCTAAGAATCTGCATTGCTGGGGAGAGGGAAAAAAACAACAAATGACAAAAACACAAAACGAAAATTAGGATAGATCCCACACCCATGTGCTTTATTTTTTCCATTTTGACAGTTTTACGTTATCTTTATGAGTTTTACGTACATTTGTTAGAAACTTTTTCAGCCGAAAACGTTTCTGTTTTGAAATGACCTCATAGCCCACCGTCCTCTGAGCCAACGCCACTGATTTGATAAACTTCTTAACATCGGGGAAATATTTTGCCACATCAACCTTTTTCCCTTTAGTCAAATCCAGAAAATCATTTAACTCTTCGACAGAATAAACATCCTCCAAAGACTGACTACCATCAATCTCCGAGAATTCCGAACAATTGTCACAATCGTCCCCTTCTTCTTCACTGCTTTCACTCTCCATAAGCACGTTATTCTGTAATCCGCTAACACTCGCATCCTCATCATCGTGAACGCCTTCCTTATCTTCATCAGCAACAACTTCCTCCATCACAACAATCGGGCCCACAGCATTATCACCAGCTCGTATAGTTGAAATAAACTCACTCACCTCTGACTTTGAACTTGGATCTAGAGCACTCTTCTCCGGTAGAGAACCAGTTTGAGGAATAACGCTGGGTTCTCCTGCCGAATCCGTATCCTCTGAATCCTTATCGTTAACCCCGTTTATCTTTTGTTTTTTTTCTGGAATGCTCACCTCCTTTACACCAATTGGCCGTTTTTCTTTGTCTTGACTTTTGTTTTTTTCGCTTTGAGCGTTTTGCTTATCATTATTTCCCTCGTTCTTTTCATTTTCTGATTGTTTCTTATGCGGGCACGTGAACTTCTTATGTCCTAAATCCCCGCATTCAAAACAACGCAAACTTTCTGTCGTTGCATAAATCATATAGGAGCTGTCCCCTTGCTGAATGCGAAACGATATGTCCAATTCCTTAGATTGCGCATTTAAAAACATGAATACTTGTCTTCGAAAGGACAACACATGTTTTAATGCTGGGTTTTTACACCCGAACGGCAACATTTTAATGGATCCAGCAAACTTTCCAAAGCGACTCAGTTCTTTTGTAATTTGCTCATTTGTAATAAATGTCGGTGCATTTGAAATGGTAACCCTGGTTGCCGGTGCGCGTAAAGGTATTACTTGCACCAGGGAATCAGCAATAACAATTCCTTTTTCCACAAGGCTGTTTACCAATTTTCCATCTTTCAGAAACACCACCACCGCCTTGTTCATTCTGGACGCCGATACTATATTTTCGTGCCCTACAACCTCGCCCATTGCTAAAAGTACGTCTTCTACGGTAATTGCTTGATCCGAGAACACTTTGCACCCATTTTTGATAGTTATCCCCGGCGCTCCCTCGCCGGAGAGAGACGCCATGGCCTTAGTCAAACTACTTCCTCACACCAGATTTTTCTTAAACTAGCCTATATAATAAACCAAAAATTGTGCATAAATAAAACCACCCCAAAAAAACTTAAATAAAACCCAGAAAAAGATTTTAAACTTGAAATCAAATTCAAACGTGCCGCTCTCACACCCCACGCCACACTTCCGCTCCCAGCATGCAACACACACAGAGAGAGAGAGAGAGAGAGAGAGAGAGAGAGAGAGAGAGAATACAATGGGTGGACAAAGTTAGGAGAGGGAGAGACTGGGTAAAAGTCAGGAGAGATGGAGAGATGGGTAAAAGTCAGGAGAGATGGAGAGATGGGTAAAAGTCAGGAGAGATGGAGAGACTGGGTAAAAGTCAGGAGAGATGGAGAGACTGGGTAAAAGTCAGTCAGAATATTGGGAGAAGACGTGAGGTGGTTTCAGTGTCGGACCAACTGACAGTTGAAGTTTGTCGTTCCCAGGCACACCTCAGTATTCAACAGTATAGGTTAGGATCTGGATTAATAATTAATCCGCCCCACAACGCTTCTGGCTCTGACCGCCTGACGTCTTGAAATATGAAAAGCTAAATGAAAGGTACTTTTCTCTGTAGTGTGGAGACATTCTATTTCTTTCATTATTACCCAACGATTGAACTCCCCCACTGAATGGGAGTACGGCTAGGGAATAATGATGACAACCTGCTACTCTAAGACGGGCTGCAGAAAATAATGGCTTAATTTAGTCATCCTTTTGACAAACTACTAAATCACTCCACTCTCTGGTACTTCTTTAAAAGGACATTCATGGATATTATCATTGTTTTTACAAACTACTAAATCACTCCACTCTCTGGTACTTCTTTAAAAGGACATTCGTGGATATTATCATCGTTTTTTTGCCTGTCATGATTTGATTTCTCTGCCTTGTTTGACTTTCAGCAGTGTTCAGAAAGAGACTGACTTTCAGCAGTGTTCAGAGAGAGACTGACTTTCAGCAGTGTTCAGAGAGAGACTGTTGCTTTCAGCAGTGTTCAGAGAGAGACTGTTGCTTTCAGCAGTCCTCAGAGAGCGAGACTGTTGCATTGAGTTGTCAATCATACAAGACTGAAAGACTGAAATGAACATCCCTACGGCAGCTTTCACTCTACTACATTGATCATAGCACTAATCATTATATCAAGAGTTGAAGAGGTGCTTTCGGCTTTTGCCAAACATCAAGCTCTGTTGATGAACTTATGCTGAATGGTTGATGATTGCTACATGCCTAGTGCGTCTGTAACACCCACACGCCTTTCGAGAGAAAGATGAGATGAGAGCAGTGCCTCCAATAATCAAAGGCATCAAAGAGGCTGTAGCACTGCTTTACTCTGCATCTTTATCACTGAGAAAGAATGACAGGCCCCCGATCTCTCCTTCATACAGACAAGCACTTCTCCATTACCCAACACAGATCTGTCCCTTTGAACCAGCCTGAGCCTCAGACGACTCACCAGACGCTGACATCCCCTGCTGTCTGATCTGAAGACTCCCCTGTCTGCACTCCTTACAGCCATGGATTACATCCCAAATGGCACCCTATTCTCTATATAGTGCACTACTTCTTAACAGAGTCCTATGGGCCCTGGTCCAAAGCAGTGCACTAAATATGGAATAGGGTACCATTTGTGACGTAACCATGGACTCTTTTATGATAAAAGGAAAGGCATGGCATCACCCTGAGCACAGAGCAGAGCAAAACAGAGTTAATGGCACCATCTTGTTCTGAGGGGAAAACATTCACAATCCACAATTCACTGTAGTTTCTCAAATATTTTGACGCTATACATTAAGTTAACTCATGATTTGCTAAGTGGATGATTATTCAGTGGATTTGAACCATGCATGGCTGAGGTATGTAACACTTTAGCGGGTAGTTCAAGTGACCCGAGGATAAAGCAATCTGACACAAAGAGATGGATGTGTGGTAGGAAGGCGTTGAACCATAGGATTGGGATCACTTGAGCTCAACTCAGCATTCCTAATAGGCACCTCCAGGGGCCACACACACACGCACACACATCCATAAATCTATTTTTAATATTTTAATTTAACCTTTATTTAACTAGGCAAGTCAGTTAAGAACAAATTCTTATTTACAATTACAGCCTACCCCGGACGACGTTGGTCCAATTGTGCGCCGCCCTATGGGACTCCCAATCACGGCCGGATGTGATACAGTCTGGATTCAGACCAGGGACTGTAGTGAAGCCTCTTGCACTGAAATGCAGTGCTTTAGAACACTGCACCAGTCGGGAACCCCTCATCTTCCAGCCTCACAGAGATGACCGCTCAATCAGAGTCTGACCAGCAGTATGAAGGGGCTCCATCCATCTTGATTTGTCAATCGTTACAATTGTAATTACACCTGAGTACTGTCAGCCTGCCAGCCTGGGTGGGGACCATCGATTCACTCCGGCTAATTGATTAATTGATATGTTGATGGGAGCCAAGAGCTATAGGGATTAGGGTGAGAACCAGGGCTCAGAGCTGTAGGATTTAGGGTGAGAACCAGGGCTCAGAGCTTTAGGGTTTAGGGTGAGAACCAGGGCTCAGAGCTATAGGGTTTAGGGTGAGAACCAGGGTTCAGAGCTATAGGGTTTAGGGTGAGAACCAGGGCTCAGAGCTATAGAGTTTAGGGTGTGAACCAGGGCTATTTTTTAACCAGGTAGGCCAATTGAGAACAAGTTCTCATTTACAACTGCGACCTGGCCAAGACAAAGCAAAGCAGTGCAACAAAAAACAACACAGAGTTACACATGGGAAATAAACAAACGTACAGTCAATAACACAATAGAAAAGGCCTATCTCAAGGCCATCAGCAACCCTGCACCTTAGAGGCTGCTGCCCTATATACATGGACTTGGAATCACTGGTCACTTTAATAATGGAACACTAGTCACTTGACGTAGTGCTTTACTCATCTCATATACACTACCGTTCAAAAGTTTGGGGTCACTTAGAAATGTCCTTGTTTTTGAAAGAAAAGCAATTTTTTTGTCCATTAAAATAATTGATCAGAAATACAGTGTAGACATTGTTAATGTTGTAAATCACTATTGTAGCTGGAAACGGCAGATTTGTTATGGAATATCTACATAAGCGTACAAATGCCAATTATCAGCAACCATCACTCCTGTGTTCCAATGGCATGTTGTGTTAGCTAATCCAAGTTTATTATTTTAAAAGGCTAATTGATCATTTGAAAACCTTTTTGCAATTATTTTAGCACAGCTGAAAACTGTTGTGCTGATTAAAGAAGAAATAAAACTGGCCTTCTTTAGAATAGTTGAGTATCTGGAGCATCAGCATGTCAAGAATTGGTGTATAGACAGACCAAGGTCTGTCACTAAAGGACGCATGGAGGAACCAGTTTAAAAAAAAAAAAATGTATTATTCATTTTTTATTTACTTGTATAACTTAACTCAATGAAGAACTATACAAATGAACACGGAGAACACAAATGTACGTAAACACACTTACTTGCTGTGACACGGATATATAACGACCCACACCTAGGTGTGGGACATACAACCATATGTAGGATCCCTAATTAGAGACAATGCAGTGCAGCTGCCTCTAATTAGGGATCCAACACAAAACATCACACAGAAACAGAAATATTAGACATTTACCATACATCTGTCCCTCAACAAATGTATTTACAATTGACTTTCAGTCAAATCTATTCAGGGAGACGCTTGAGTATTTAATATGGATGTGTTTTTGCCTGGTGGTGACTGTCTGAGTCACAGTCTGCGTCCCAAATTACACCATATTCCCTACATAGTGCACTACTTTTATCAGAGCCCTATAGCCTGATGGTGTACTAAATATGGAATAGGGTGCCATTTGGGACACAACCACTGTATCCTCAATAGTTCATGAACTAGGAGGTCATGATAGTAGTGTGAAGCGGGTGCCTGCCTGGTCTCTACAGATTCTCCCCAACCCCTCAGGTGCAGAGCAGCATCCACACTGATCTCACGAAGCAACCACCACCTGCACCCCCTTCTTCTTAAAATAGACTAACACGTGGCCACAGCCACTCCTGCCAAACTAGGGCTGGGCGATATGACCTATGTTTTTCAAACTCATGAGTGATTTTTAAACTGCATTTCAAACAGTCAACAATAATCTTATGATTTCAGAGCTTTTGAAATTATACCTAGGCTAAATATAAGCCTTATTTTATAAAAAATAGTTTAACCTGCTTTTTTTGCAATAATCACTGATCTGGCTTTCAAGTCTGTCTATGAAAATTCAGTTTTTGTTACAAATTTAACCAGAACCGTGCATATAGCACTTTCACTTCTTGTAGCAGGCATTATAGCCCCCCTATAATGCCTGCTACAAGAAGTGAAAGTGCTATATGGGCTTGTGTGTGTGTGTGTGTGTGTGTGTGTGAGGCGGGGGGGGGGGGGGGGGGGGTGGATGGGCTTGGTGTGTGTGTGTGTGCCAAAAGAACAAAAGAAAGGTGCACAGTCACAGCAGAAGGAGCGAATGGGACGAGATCAAAAAGACAACATGACAACAATGGATAGGGAGTGGGAGACAGAGGGAGAAACTTCAAAAAACTATATTCTTGCGATACAGGCATTTGAAATATGGCACAAAAACATACATTCAAATGAATCTTTCGCCCAGCCATATGCCAAACAGAGCCTACGTGGAGGTCCAGGGGAAGGTATAGTTTAGCTCTGACTGTTTAACACAAACAAGCAGTTTGACCCTACACTAACCAAGCTCCTGCAGGACTCTCTGTATCTATTTTGTTTTACAATGCTCTCTTTCTCACTGGCATACATGTTCTGTTTTATCCAAGGCCATTCAATCCTAGAGGTTTTGGAAGTGATGGACAAGGGTGCACAGAAACAGGCCTTGCTTCCATATTTGACTGGTTCTTGCCTGCAGCTGGCAGCTGGATTTACAGACAGACAGACAGACAGACATGCTGTTTTGGTCTTGGGGCTACTCTGAAAGAAAAAGAAACATGCCAAGGTTTGACTTCAGTGCAGCTTGACCAGTCAAACGCCAACCTTGTTTTTAAAACCAGGGGGTTTGAGGGGCAGTTTGATGGGCAGCTATGATGGCTATGGGCTGTCAGCTGTCCATCAGGTACTCTGCAGGTAGTAGGTAGGAGCAGGTATAGGCCATACTAGCAGAACCTGAGGGATTTAGCTCTGAAGGCTGCTTCATATCCCTCTGGCTCCCCCTCCCTCTCTACCTTTCTCTCTCTCTCTCTCTCCCTCTGTCTCCCCCTCCCTATCCACCTTACTCTCCCTCTGTCTTCCCCTCCCTATCCACCTCTCTCTCCCTCTGCCTCCCATTCCCCATCCACATTCCTCTCTCTCTCTTTCTCTCTCTCTCTTTTCTCTCTCACTCACTCTTTCTCTCTCACCACCCCTATCTTGTTGTCTCTTTCCACTCCTATCTCCCTCTCTCTCTCTCTTTCTTTCTCTCTCACTCACTTCAGGGCTTGGCAGTGGGCCTGCTAGGTGTTTCCACTCCTCTCTCTCTCTCTCTCTCTCTCTCTCTCTCGCTCTGTTTTCTTTCTCTCTCACTCACTTCAGGGCTTGGCAATGGGCCTGGTCGGTGCTTCCATTGGTCTGCTGTGGTTTATGCCGTCAGGACTTTCGTATTGAGCAGGACGTTGAAGCGTCCCCCTGGCCTGCACACACTCTGTTTGATGTAATTTCTCCTTTCTGCTGAGCGTCACATAGACACTACTGATGTCTATACAGTACACTGGTGTAATACAGTGGTGTGTATGTGTGTGTTATACATGTAGATATTTTACCATATTGTGAGAACATGTTTGTATACCATGTTTGTGTGAATAAACGCCATACTATTGGAACACTTAGTCAAGAATTCCCCCTTGGTGCGTTCTACTCAGTGCACTTACTGTTCCTCCTCTCAACAGAGCAGAATTGAATGGCAGGCAGAGGAACAGGCAGATCCAAGCTTGATATAGCAACATGTGGAATCCATAGGCCAGAATCACAACCACCAGGATTTTCTTGGGGTGAAGGGTGGTTCCTTAGAACCTTTCTGCAACTGTGGCCTGGTTTCATAATTTTTACATATTACAGCAGCGCTGCAGAACAGTTTTTCAACCTTGACCTCAAGCTAGCATGAAAGTGTTAGTCTTTTTTATTGTGGTTCCCTAACTGGCTCTGACCAGTTGTAACCTCTGGAAGCCAGTGTACTGTTCAACACCGTCCCGCCCTTTTCTCCTTTCACTTACCCCTCAACAAACACTCTTTCTTTTCACCTCCTGCCCACGCAGACATTCTTTAAGACTTTTAAAAAGTGTCAGAACTAACATTTAATTTAACCTTTATTTAACTAGGCAAGTCAGTTAATAACACATTCTTATTTACAATGGTGGCCTACACCGGCTAAACTCGGACGACGCTGGGCCAATTGTGCGCCACCCTATGGGACTCCCAATCACGGCCCGTTGTGATACAGTCTGGATTCGAGCCAGGTTGTCTGTAGTGACGCCTCATGCTGTGATGTAGCCTGTACACTACTACACATTCTGCTGAAATGGTTTTCTTTTGGAGGAGCTGAGGGGGTGGGGGTTGTAGAGTTGGGGAGCCTTATAAAGTAAACAGTGACTAAAGGTCTCTCTATGTCTGTTATGAATCCCGCTGACCCGTTTGAATTTGAATTTCTACTGTTGGGAAATTCTGTTCCATTCAGCCACACCACTCCTCTGTCTTCTCAGATCCAACTGACAAGTCTTGATTCTTGATCCAACTACTGGCCTCAGTGGCCTGCTTATTTAGAGGGTGTGTGTGGGTATGACCAGGATGAGGCCTGTGTGTTTGTGGATATGACCAGGATGAGGCCTGTGTGTTTGTGGGTATGACCAGGGTGAAGCCTGTGTGTGTGTCTAGGTATGACCAGGCTGAAGCCTGTGTGTGTGTTTGTGGGTATGACCAGGATGAGGCCTGTGTGTGTGTGTGTTTGTGGGTATGACCAAGATGAGGCCTGTGTGTGTGTTTGTGGGTACGACCAGGATAAGGCCTGTGTGTGTGTGTTTTGTGGGTATGACCAAGATGAGGCCTGTGTGTGTGTTTGTGGGTACGACCAGGATTAGGCCTGTGTGTGTGTGTGTGTGTGTGTGTGTGTGTGTGTGTGTGTGTGTGTGTGTGTGTGTGTGTGTGTGTGATGTGAGGGGCAAAAGCAAAATGAAGGGGAAAGAAAGATTGAGAGATTGAAAGATTGAGTGAGACAGAGGAGGAGGCTGCACAGTTGAAATTTTCAGAAAATCCATAAAGGAGTAAAAAAGCCTTGACCGGAGTCTTAATGGGCTAATAAAGGTAATGAAATAAAGTGTTCTTAGATTAGCTAGCTAACAGAGCTGTAACAAAGTGTATTAGCCTAATGCTGGTTAACATGGTCTTTAGCGCACCACTCACGGCACGGAGGGGAGAGAGACAGGGACACTAACACACCACCTACTGAGAAGAGGGATCTAGAGGACCCACTTACCCAGTCAGGAGTGAGGAGAGGGGGTATACAGGGAAGAGTAGAGAGCCCACTTCCCTTACCCAGTCAGGGGTGAGATGGGGAGAGGGAGTGTGGATTGTATCTTGCTGGGAAACACTGTAACCTGTCTTAAACACACAAGAGCAGAACCGTCATGTGGTTTGTCACTTGGTTTCAGAAGAGAACAACAGTTCTTATGTAAAGGGTTCAGGCTAGCAGTAACTGGTGAAGTATGTATGACTACTGTAATACTGTAGATGTCTTCATATGCATAGAAGTTGAGTGTGTGGAACTCCGTCTGCGTTCAATAAAGGCTGGAATTCATCACAGCATGTCTTGAAATGGGCACACAAGCCAGCACTGTTACTAACACATGGGAGTGCCTCTCTCTCTCTCTCTCTCTCTCTCTCGCTCTGTCTCTCTCTCTGTATCTCTCTCTCTCTCTCTCTCTTTCTCTCTCTCTTTCTCTCTCTCTCTCTCTCTCTCTCTCTCCCCTCTCTCTCAATTTAAATTTAAATTCCGATTCAATTTCAATTGAAGGGCTTTATTGGCATGGGAAACATATGTTAACATTGCCAAAGCAAGTGAAATAGATAATAAACAAAACTTCCAAAACAATAAAGACATTTCACATGTTGTGAAATTAGTTAAAGTACAAAAGGGAAAATAAATAAACAGAAATATGGGTTGTATTTACCATGGTGTTTGTTCTTCACTGGTTGCCCTTTTCTTGTGGCAACAAGTCACAAATATTGCTGCTGTGTTATTTCACCCAATATATATGAGAGTTTATCAAAATTGGATTTGTTTTCGAATTCTTTGTGGATCTGTGTAATCTGAGGGAAATACGTGTCTCTAATATGGTCATACATTTGTCAGGAGGTTAGAAAGTGCCGCTCAGTTTCCTCCTCATTTTGTGGGCAGTGTGCACATAGCCTGTCTTCTCTTGAGAGCCAGGTCTTGCATTTCTCAATAGCAAGGCTATGCTCACTGAGTCTGTACATAGTCACAGCTTGGGTCAGTCACAGTGGTCAGTTATTCTGCCACTGTGTACTCTCTGTTTAGGGCCAAATAGCATTCTAGTTTTTACTGTTTTTTTGTTAATGTTTTTGTTTTGTCGTTAACTGATTAAAGTATTTTTAGCCAGATCCTAATGTGTATGTGGCATTTTATATTCCTTTTGATGGCATAGAAGGCCCTTCTTGCCTTGTCTCTCACAGCTTTGTGAAAGTTACCTGTGGCGCTGATGTTTAGGGTGAGGTATGTGTAGTTTTTTGTGTGCTCTAGGGCAACAGTCTCTAGATGGAATTTGTATTCATGGTCCTGGCAACTGGACCTTTTTTGGAACATCATTATTTTTGTCTTACTGAGATTTACTATCAGGGCCCAAGTCTGACAGAATCTGTGCAGAAGATATACACTGGGGGACAAAAGTTTGGAATATTACTAATTCAAGGGTTATTCTTTATTTGCACTATTTTTTACATTGTAGAATAAAAGTGAAGACATCAAAACTATGACATAACACATATGGAATCATGTAGTAACCAAAAAAGTGATAAACAAATCAAAATATATTTTATATTTGAGATTCTTCAAATAGCCACCCTTTGCCTTGATGACAGCTTTGCACACTCTAGGCATTCTCTCACCATGGAGAGTCTGATTGACAAGGCATAGCTTTAGCAGAAACAGGAGCTCCATCTATGGATGCATGGAAACAGTCCTGTGTGGGGGGAGTAGCAGTGAAACAGTTTCCTCTCTACACACGCACACAAACACACACACACACACTCCTCTTAGCCAGCTTCCTAATAGCCAATGTAGTGTACGGTCTATAGGAGAGAGGAGAGAGCTAGCCAGGAGGCCAGGTCACTTAGTATGGCCCTCTGTGTGGAGTGGAGGACAAAAGCACAGTGGCCTCTCATGGTTCTAGGGTCAATAAGTGGGAGTCAAGGTGGAGCAGTGATGATTAGATCTGCTCCATGGGGAGGAATGGAGGGATCGCCTGTTGCTGTCTACTCTATTCCACTATACCTTGACCCCCACATTCACCACCCACTTCCATTCAACATTCATGCTTTCACTCACAGCTCACCAGAGTCCTGTTACCGAGCATGTTATAGCCTAGTGAAGTAGTATGAATGGTTATATACAGTGAGTCACCATTCATTCATTGCGAGATGAATTACAAACTACTGATCTTAACCCTTTACACTAGTGGGAATTGACCTATAAGGATAGGGCTAAATTGAAATGTTTCTTACAGAAGAAATGTGAAAAGCATTTTCCTAACCATTGTAGCAATTGAAAGGGAACAGTTTGGAGATAATGGGTAAATTATTAGACCAAAATTGAGTACACAACAGTTCACCTGACAAGACTAATTCCAAACATTACATTTTATGTGCATTTTACATGTACTGTTCTTTTTACCGCATTTGTTGATAAAACAAAATAGCTAGCTGTGCCGTTGAGGAACTAGAGCAAGCCTGCATCTCCGCATCACACAATTACTGTTGTTGTTTACACAATCCAAAAAGGGTCCATTATAAATCGCAATCTGGGTTAGGTGGGCATGATTCGAAAGCTTGTTCTATTGCCAACATTACTTGCTAAGTTATAAAATACGATTTTACAGTGTTAGGCTTTCACAAGTGTAATGTATCAACTTGGCTCAGACTCACGGGAATCATTGACTTGTATTTTATTCCTGATCCCCCAAGCCTAGCCTCCCTCTGTTCGTCACGTGACTCCTTGTGCCCTGCTGGTATTGCACCACTAGGTGTCACTAATACACTACATTCCTCCTCTCCTTAGATGTTAGACTAACCATTATGATAACACATCTCCAAACTGCAGATCTATGCATTATAACGTAGCAAAACATTATCTAGTACTCAAAATAAGGTATCTCTTGTATACAGTATCAACATAGTTTCCAAAAACAACATAATGTAATGTTTACTTCTACTTTCTTTAAACTACCAACCATAACACTGGTTACATTGCTGGAACTCTTTAAACTACCAACCATAACACTGGTTACATTGCTGGAACTCTTTAAACTACCAACCATAACACTGGTTACAATGCTGGAACTCATTAAACTACCAACCATATCACTGTTTACATTGCTCGAATTCTTTAAACTACCAACCATAACACTGGTTACATTGCTGGAACTATTTTTTATTTTATTTGACAATAATTCTTTCCGGAACGTTTCTGTGATGTCTAGAGGTAGATTGCCCTGCAATTGAGACTGTGTCGGAGATTATTGTGATCCATTATGGCAACATGTCCATCTAACATAGTCCTTCAGATGCACAACTTGTCGTAATCTTCGGCGTCGAGGCTGTAGTTGAATGGCCTCGTCAGGTGCATACAATTGTCTAGGCAGTGTGTCAGGCTCTGCCCGGTCACTTGTAGTCTATTGTCCTGACTGTGGTTGTATCTACAGTTTCACAAAATAAACATTCCCCTTCCTGTCCACGATGGTGTACGACAACAAAGACTTTATTGAAGAATCCCTACATTTGAGAAATCACAGACCTCACAGTATAGTCTTGCTTTGTATTATATTGTTTTGTTGACATTGCTTTCTCATTTTCCAAGTTGACATACAGTACTTTTTCATCAAGGTATGTATGGCTCTGGTTCGAAGGTAGTTGACAACTTGTTCTGCTTTGGTTGCTGTAGCAGAACCATGTCACCTTGTTGGATTCATGTGCTGATATGTCTCTGGAGCAGAGGAGTCCTCCAGGATCTCGTCAATGGTGGGGATGGGGTGTCGCTCCCGCACAACAGCTTCATTTGCTCTACGCATGTCAACACATACTCTGATGTCACCGGTTTTCTTGTGTACTTCAACTAATGGGGACACCCATGGTGTAGGTCCATTCACTTTCTCAATAACATCCATGTCCTCTAGCTCGTTTGTCTTCTCTTCAACTAGCTTCCTGACACTGAATGGTTTTCTGCGTACTGGCTGTGCAACAGGTGTGGCAGTCTCATCTACATGAATTCCTAACAGGAAGTCGTTCAGTTCTCCCAGCCCTGTGAAACAGTCTTTGTATTCCTCCTGAAGTGCAGCTTTGAATGTCTGTGTGTCATCATCTTGGACTGAGTTTATGTGTGCCTTTGGCCCTGTGTGCAAAATGCCAAGAGCAACTGCTGAAGTCTTTCCCGGCACAAATGGCTGAGCATCTTTAACGACTAGAATGTCTGCAGTGACTGACTCAGAACTAACAACTGATGTAACATTGGCAGTGAACAGGCCCTCAACTGCTAATGGTTGTGTTAAACTATATGGGTAAAGTCTCTTGGATGTTGGTTTCAATTGCACATGCATTTGGTCTGCAAATGGCTGAATGTTGCTGTGCCCACAATATTACAACTAGCCACAGAGTCAATTAGCATGTTAACGTGCTGGCCATTGACTAATAACTGTACTTCAGTACTGCTGGTGTGAACACGTTCATCATTGTAATTGTCTGTTTTATAATTTTGCATAGCAGGTGTGTTTGTGATTTGATGCACATTTGTTGCATTGTTTACCTGTGATGGAACATGCCCGTCCAGTACATCTGAGTCATTTAACAGCGTGGTCATCTTTAGATGGCTTGTCCTCCTGACCGCATCTGAGTCATTTAACAGCATGGTCATCTTTAGATGGCTTGTCCTCCTGACCACATCTGAGTCATTTAACAGATTGGTCATCATTAGATGGCTTGTCCTCCTGACCACATCTGAGTCATTTAACAGCGTGGTCATCATTAGATGGCTTGTCCTCCTGACCACATCTGAGTCATTTAACAGCGTGGTCATCATTAGATGGCTTGCCCTCCTGACCACATCTGAGTCATTTAACAGCGTGGTCATCATTAGATGGCTTGCCCTCCTGACCACAGCTGAGTCATTTAACAGCGTGGTCATCATTAAATGGCTTGCCCTCCTGACCACAGCTGAGTCATTTAACAGCGTGGTCATCATTTGATGGCTTGCCCTCCTGACCACATCTGAGTCATTTAACAGCATGGTCATCATTAGATGTTCCTTTGTTGAATGAAGAAAATATTGTTTCCCTTTTCTCTATTTTGTTCCATTCCTGTCTTGGTTGTTTTTACTCGCTTTTCTCTGTTGAATTGCATTGACATTCAGTGTTTTCCCTGTTGAATTGCATTGACATTCAGTGTTTTCCCTGTTGAATTGCATTGACATTCAGTGTTTTCCCAATTGAATTGCATTAACATTCAGTCTTTTCCCTGTTGAATTGCATTTACATTCAGTCTTTTCCCTCATTGAATTTTATTGACATTCAGTCTTTTCCCTGTTGAATTGCATTGCCATTCAGTCTTGAGGATGACAACCTGGTGTTCCTCAAAGCAGATGTCCAGCCCAGTCAGAGCAAAACACACCATCATTCTGCCTGGATTCTTGTATCATCTGTCGGCATGGTGGAGACTCCAGGGTGTTCTTGTGTTGCAGGGCAGGGGAAGTCTTTCAGTCATGCAGCTGCAATACATTGGAAGGTAGCTAGCTCGCTGGCTTTTTGTTTATCACCTTGAATGGCAATGAGAATCAAGGTGAGTTATACATTCAAATAGGAAATAACCAACATAACCTAAACCTACTAGTTAAAAGGAAACTGTGTAAACTAATCTTCTGTACTGTAATTTACTATTCTAACAGTAGTGTGTTGTTGAAGGTGCAGAATGCTGTTTAAGGAGGATTGACAGGGCTGTCCTGTACAGATGAGAAATGCCAGTGGAACTCAGGGACGCAGCGGAATTTACCTCCAAAAAGGTTGAGCGAGATCTGTTTCAAATGTCACAAACCATGTGACGAGTTCTCTGACAGCCCCCCAGCCGCTTCTCCATCTCTACCTCCAACTCCTGCACACCACTCCCACAACGGCCTTTAGGAAGTTGGGAAGGGGCCAGTGTTCCATTGGGGAGCCTTGTTATTGATGAACCTAAACAGACCCGTCCATATTTCCGTTGAAAGTTAGGTGAATATGAGCAGTATTTATTATACTGTAATCCTCAACGTCTCATCTTTTAAAATACATCTTAATTTACATAATTTCCCTCACACAGACAACAAAAAATGTACTAAAATTGCCCAATTAGTGGAAGGGTTGGGGGCAACTTCTTGTTGTGCTCGGTGCTTAAGTTCTGAATAGTTGTCAGTCAAAACCCTTAAAGAGCTGTGAAGTGCAGACCCAAAACTCTGATGTCATGTATGTCATGTACAGCCACTATGTTTCAGAAAATATTCATACCCCTTGACTTATTGTAAGGGCCTGACTGAGGCCAGGACTCTGACTCCCTCTAGATGGAGTTGGATGGCCACAGTCAGGCCCTGACATTCACAGGGTTTGTGTTAGGTTTTGGGTGATCCCCAATTAGAGGCAGCTGTCTTGAGTCTATTTATGTTCACTGCACGTCCAACTGCGTGTGGATCATTGTGTGTTTTTTTTTGTGTGTTGTCTGTGTGCACTAGATGCCAGATCACGGTTTTGCCTATGTACATTTGTTGTTTTTCCGTTTATTAAGTAATAAACTATGTTTGCACAGACCTCTTGCTCTGCGCCTCGTTCCCTCACCACTGACCGTGACACTTATTCCACATTTGTGACCGACTGGCTCGATTTGGTCTTAATTATCAAAATTTTAAATTGTGTTTTTTACATTGGAACAATGAGAATGTAATTCTGCTTTGAAAGCTGATAAGCTTGTAAACTCACTTTTGAGAAAATGGCCCTTGTTTTGGTAAACCTACTGGAGAGCTCTTCTTTAGAATAGCATAACTAGTGTATTTTAACAACAATAAACCCAACCATTTAAAAATATATGTCAATCTAGAAAACCAGGCAAGTCAAAGCAACTTTCAGATAGATAGATAGATAGATAGATAGATAGATAGATAGATAGATAGATAGATAGATAGATAGATAGATAGATAGATAGATAGATAGATAGATAGATAGATAGATAGATAGATAGATAGATAGATAGATAGATAGATAGGTACTTTATTGATCCCCGAGGGGGAAATTTCTTTGTCAAGCAGCTACAACAACATAACACAGGGCAGGTGCAAAATGCCACAACGAAAGTACACAAAAGACAGATACACGGTACATGATACATAGAGCGTCAGTATGAAAACGTATAGAAATACAAGATATTTGGAGTGCAAAAAAAAGCTAAAAAAAGACATAGTATGGGTGGTTGGCTGAATATGTACACTATACATTGGTGGATGTTGGATGGTTAACTATACTATACAGGTCGATGGCAGAGAAATACTTCAGTAGCTAAAAATGCATATGATATGAGCGAGGGTAATAATAGTTTACTTAATAGACAGACTGGCTTAATGAACAGGTAAGTGAATATTTTGCATGGTTAAATTAGCTGTACAGGTAAATATACAGTTATATTTACAGATAAGTGAATACTTGCATGGTTACACAAACTGTACAGGTAAATGACAGGAAGAGATACTTAAATAGCAAAATGTGTGTATGATATAATTTGGGGTAATAATAGTAATTCCTTTAAAATACAGTCCTTAGTGCGCAGGGTTTAATTACAGACAACTGCACGTATTGCACATTCGATATACTAAAAGCAATGAGAAAAGGTTTCTAAACAATGTTCTAGATAGTTTCTAGCTTGTTTTATTTATTGATTTTATTTAACCTTTATTTAACTAGGCAAGAAAGTTAAGAACAAATTCTTATTTACATTGACGGCCTACATCGGCCAAACTCGACGCTGGACCAATTGTGCGCCGCCCTATGGGACTCCCAATCACGGCCGGTTGTGATGCAGTCTGTTAGCTAGCTAGCTAGCTGGCTAGCCAGTTCAAATAATGACCATATCATATAGCTGACAATGTATTCACTTTAGCTCATTTGTCTTCATTATTACAGGAAAATAAACTCTCAACAATATCATTATTTACAAGTTAATGGCAAGTTAATGACTGAAAATAGTTGAGTATTGTGTTTAGACATATAGCTATGTCTAAACACTGCGTAATCCCATCTCATAACGCTACTACCCTGCATCAATCTGCAGGTAGCTAACTAACCAGGTTCAATGTTAGCTAGCTAGCTAACATTAGGCTATAACTAGCAATGCAAATTATTCTGAGATACAAATAATATTACTAAACAGATCATACACGTAACATTAGCTAGTGAGCCAGCCTGATAATGTTAGCAAGCTAACTAACAGTACTTGAAACCAAAACAACTCTCTGACAAAATTAGAAACATTTAATAATATCTGAAAATGTAGCTAGCAAGACTATCTTACCCATATACATGGATGGACGCTTCTCCCTCTCTGTCATGGATGCCATGGTTGCCCTTAGTTTGAAGATGTAATCCAGAGACAGGTGTTTTATACAACAGCCTTCTCTGTGTTCTCTTTTAGACTGCCTCTATATGATTGCAATCAAACGCCAGAATTTTCTCCATCTCCTCTAATTCCAGCAGGTATTCCACTGATTTCAAAGCTCGGTCCTCCAGAAAGTGGAGAGCAAAACTTTTGCACTTCTACTATGTGATATGTTTAAAAAAAAAGCTGCATTGAAAGGATTAACTACACATACTGAACAGCTCATGTTACAGACAGAAGAGACCAATCCGAACTCATCTCTCTCGGCTGCACAGTCCATCCATTATCTCAGCCAATAATGGCTAGCGGCAAGGCTCCTGTCTTTTTCCGTGGCTAAACCAACGACGCTCGTAATTTAACAATTGTATTTGTATTTAAAGATGTCATACAAGTTTGTTATTATGGCACATGAAAGTTTACATGTTCCAAAAGGCATTTCTGGCAAAAAAAAAAGTTTATGTTCAAATGCTTCCCTGTGAAGTAGAGACGTGCAACATATGCCTAGTTTCCTGAAACAAGTCATATGTTTGTTGTGTTACAGCCTGAATTCAAAATGAATCAAATTGATTTGTTTTGTCATCCATCTACGCACAATACCCCATAATGACAAAGTGAAAACATGTTTTTGCAAATTTATTAAAAAGGAAATACAGAAATGTCTCTTACATAAGTATTCACACTCCGTTGCTATGACACTCCAAGTTGAGCTTAGGTGCATCCGATTTCCTTGGGTCATCCTTGAGCTGTCACTACAACTTGATTTGCAGTCCACCTGTGGCCAATTCAATTGTTTGGGCATGATTCATAAAATAAACATATCTGTATATAAGGTCCCACAGTTGACAGCATATGTCAGAGCAGAAACTATACCACAAAGTCCAAGTAAATGTCCATAGATCTCCAAAACAGAATTGGGATGAGGCATATATCTGGGAAAGGGTATAAAACAATTTCTAAAAGGTTGAAAGTTTCCAAGAGCACAGTGGTCTCCTATATTGGGAAATGGAAAACATATGGAACTAACCAGAATTTGCCTAGAGCTGGCCATCCGACCAAACTGGGCAACCGGGCAAGAATGACCTTGGTCAGGGAGGTGACCAAGGACCCAATGACCCCTGATAGAACTACAGAGTTCCTTGGCTGAGATGGGAGAACCTTCCAGAAGGACAACAGTCTCTACAGCACTTCACCAATCTGGGCTTTATTGGAGAGTGGCCAGACAGAAGCCACTCCTGAGAAAAAGGCACATTACAGCACGCCTGGAGTTTGCAAAAAGGCATGTGAAAGACTCTGAGATCATAAGGTAAAAGATTTTGTGGTCTGATGAGACAAACATTTAACTATTTGGCCTGAATGCAAAGCGCTATGTCTGGAGAAAACCAGGCACAGCTCATCACCAGTCTAACATCATCCCTGGCCGTGAAGGATGGTGGTGTCAGCATCATGCTATGGGGATGCTTTTCAGTGGCAGGGACTGGGAGACTAGCAAAAACTCAAACTCAGGGCAGCAAGTAGCCTAGCAGTTAGAGTGTTGGGCCAGTAACCGAAAGGTTGATGTGTCCTTGAGCAAGGCACTTAACCCTAATTTGCTCCAGGGGCTGACCCTATAGGTAGGCTGTCATTGTAAATAAGAAGTTGTTCTTCACTGACTTACCCAGTTAAAAAAAAATAAACGGTCAAAAAAACACTTTCATTGACATAACCCCATTGCATAATGAAATCGGTGAGCAAGTGAATAATTGTGCTTTTTTCTCTATATTGAGCTACTTCTTTATCACAGAGAGAGGTTTTTAGTTTAGTGGGGGATTAAGTCATACTCGATTGGTACTTTTTGGCTTTTTCATGACATCTGAAAAAAGGACTAAGAGAGAAGAATTTAAAACACTAAATGAGTGCATCGTTCTGAACTCGGAGTCTCTGATACTGGGATCTTGCTGAATAAGCTGAATGATACTTTCTCCCTTTGTTTTGCAAGGGCGCTACACCAGGCAAGATCAATCAAGCTCAGAAAAAGTATTTGAAAGAAAACAGATGCTATTTGAACCCAGGACCATTTCGGTAATAAGTGTTTTAATTCTTGCTGTCAAGTGTTATCCTCTAGGATCAAACATACATTCAAACGTACATACAAACGTATATTATTATTTTTATCCAAAATATTGGTCCGGGCTCTCACACACAGGGCGCAAACAACGTGGCCAGCTCAATTAAATTGCATGTTTTATTTATTTATTTATTTATTATTTAACATTTTATTTATCCTTTATCTAACCTTTATTTAACTGATTCAGATGACCAATGCTCCTTATAGGACATATCACTGCATTCTAAACTCCTCTGTAAACTGGTCAGACCCACTGGTTGATGCTTATTTATAAAACCTTCTTTGGCCTCACTCCCCCCTAGCTGAGATATCTACTGCAGCCCTCATCCTCCACACCCGTTCTGCCAGTCACATTCTGTTAAAGGTCTCCAAAGCACACACATCCCTGGGTCGCTCGTTTTTTCAGTTCGCTGCAGCTAGCGACTGGAACGAGCTGCAACAAACACTCAAACTGGACAGTTTTATCTCAATCTCTTCATTCAAAGACTCAATCATAGACACTCTTACTGATAGTTGTGGCTGCTTTGCGTGATGTATTGTCATCACCTATTACCATACCCTGTTCAAAGGCACTTTAAATATTTTGTCTTGCCCATTCACCCCTCTGAATGGCACACGTAACCCTTATTTAACCTCTCGCCTCCCCTTAATCTACACTGATTGAAGTGGATTTATCAAGCTTTTACCTGGATTCACCTGGTCAGTCTATGTAATGGAAACTCTGTGGTGGTATCTTTGCTCTGTGGTGGTATTTGTACTCTGTGGTGGTATATGCAGTCTGTGGTGGTATCTTTACTCTGTGGTGGTATCTTTACTCTGTGGTGGAATATGTACTCTGTGGTGGTATCTTAACTCTGTGGTGTTATCTGTACTCTGTGGTGGTATCTTAACTCTGCTGTGGTATCTACTTTGTGGTGGTATCTTTACTCTGTGGTGTTATCTTTACTCTGTGGTGGTAACTTTACTCTGTGGTGGCATATTTACTCTGCTGTGGTATATTTACTTTGCAATGGTATCTTTTCATTCTGCGGTGGTATCTTTACTCTGGATTGGTATATTAACTCTGCGGTGGTATATTAACTGTGGTGGTATCTTTACTCTGTGCTGGTATCTTTACTCTGTGGTGGTATTTGCAGTCTGTGGTGGTATCTTTCCTCTGTGGTGGTATTTGTACTCTGTGGTGGTATCTGTACTCTATAGTGGTATCTTTACTCTGTGGTGGTATATTTACTCTGCGGTGGTATATTTACTTTGCAATGGTATCTTTTCATTCTGCGGTGGTATCTTTACTCTGGAGTGGTATATTAACTCTGTGGTGGTACCTGGATTCACCTGGTCAGTCTATGTCATGGAAACTCTGTGGTGGTATCTTTGCTCTGTGGTGGTATATTTACTCTGCGAAGGTATATTTACTTTGCAATGGTATCTTTTCATTCTGCGGTGGTATCTTTACTCTGGAGTGGTATATTAACTCTGTGGTGGTATCTTTACTCTGTGGTGGTATATTAACTGTCGTGGTATCTTTACTCTGTGCTGGTATCTTTACTCTGTGGTGGTATCTTTACTCTGTGGTGGTATCCTAACTCTGTGCTGGTATCTTTACTCTGTGGTGGTATCTTTACTCTCTGGTGGTATCTTTACTCTGTGGTGGTGTCTTTACTCTGTGGTGGTATCTTAACTCTGTGCTGGTATCTTAACTCTGTGCTGGTATCTTTACTCTGTTGTGGTATCTTTACTCTGTGCTGGTATCTTTATTCTGTGGTGGTATCTCTGGTGAATTAGACCTGATTATGCCTGGCTACTGGCTGGGTCACACATGATACAGTATATTCATTTTTCACTTTAGTTTGTGTCTGTAGGGAATATGATTTAATTTGTCTGTGGCCTTTATGTGTGGTGTGGCTTTGTTTGTGTGTGTGTGTGTGTGTGTGTGTGTGTGTGTGTGTGTGTGTGTGTGTGTGTGTGTGTGTGTGTGTGTGTGTGTGTGTGTGTACGTGTGTACGTACAGCAAAGTATGTCTGCTGTTTATATGTGAACAGTATCTGTGATTGCATGTGTGTGTTTATTATGTGTATATTATGTGTTTGTGCAGTGTGTGTGTGTGTGTATAAATGTGTTTGTACAGTGTGTGTGTGTGTGTGTGTGCTTTCGTACATGTGTATGTTTACATGACTAAGCACCACAGGAGGCTGCTTAGGGGAGGACGACACATAATAATGGCTGGAAACCATGTTGGATTTATTTGATACCATTCCATCTATTCCGCTCCAGCCATTACCATGAGCCCATCCTCCCTAATTAAGGGGCCACCAACCTCCTGTAATAGGCACACTGTGTTCTCTCCATGTGACTTAATAAAAGATAGCCCTGGTGATGTCTATGTGTATGCTGTAGTCTGTAGTCTACATAGTCTACAGTCTGCCTAGCCGTGTTCCTGTGGGAGCTCAGTTTCACCTTAATTAACATCCCAATTATTAACTGGGATTGCTCTTCTCTGCTCTCTCTGGCGCCGCATGGGAAGCCCTCCCTCCCTGGTTAAATGAAATACACCCCCCTCAGGCTGTTAATGCCATTGGGGGTTCAGGAGTTTATTTTTACTTTCTTTCTGTTAACTCATTAATTGTTGGTTTGTGGAGCTCGCTGAGGTGTAATTTGTTAGCCTGAGCATTAGGAGAAGAGAGGACATGAGGAGGAAAGGAGGAGAGGAAGAGGAGAGAAGAGGAGAAGGAGAGGAGAGGGGGAAGAGAAGAGGAGATGGAGAGGAGAGGAGGAGAAGAGGAGAAGGAGAGGAGAGGAGGAGGAGAGAAGAGAAGAGGGGAGATGAGGAGGAGATGAGGAGGAGAGAAGGGGAGGAGGAGAGGAGAGAAGGGGAGAAGAGGAGGAGAGAAGAGGAGAGGAGGAGAGGAGGAGAGGATGAGGAGAGGAGAGGAGGAGAGGAGAGAGGAGGAGAAGAGGAGTGAAGAGGAGAAGAGAGGAGGAGAGAGGAGGAGAAGAGGGGAGGAGAAGAGGAGGAGAAGAGGCTGCAAGGAGATTATGCCCATTCATCTAGGCTCAGAATATTGCTTTATGAGAATTAATATACTGGAAGATTAGCACTGTGCTGGGGATGAGACTGTGACTGTGACTGTGACTGTGGCCTCAGCCAGTCATTATGGTGACTGGTGGACTATGGACCAGAAGTGACAGTCTATCTTAGCCCTAAGCACTAAGGGTCGATGACACAATTGGATAACACTGATTTGCCCTTGCTTCCCGCTGTGTTTGTGTGTGTGTGTGTGTGTGTGTGTGTGTGTGTGTGTGTGTGTGTGTGTGTGTGTGTGTGTGTGTTTTGTGTGTATGCTGTAGGTCACTAGAGAGGGAGACAGTGTTATGCTGAGTTCGTAACCACCATAGAGTTAGATTAGGCCCACAGATCAATTTACCTAAGTATTTGTGAACTCAGTTGGGGTCTCAACTTACTGTTGAGAGTTAAAATAGTAGAATTCACAAGTTGCGTTTTCGACATTTGGTTGTGCATCAGCAGTTTTTCTCTTGTTATGTCAGTCACTGGCAGTCACTCAATTAGCCCATGTCAGCTAGCATTTTTTAAATTGGTAAATTAGTCTAGCCAATATCACTTAAGGCCCCCAAAAGGCTAGGGCCGACTCTGACTGCATGTGTGGGTATGGATGTGGGTAAGCAGACCAGCGAGCCACTGCGGCCCTTCATGATGACAACTATCTATAGAAGCGTTTGTCCATTCCATCACTGCCGCCATTACTTTACTGCATTTATCCTTGTTTGTTTTATGGACCTTCAGATCATTACATTTGATATAACATTGGTGATTAACACTATTATAAAGTGGAGAATGGATACTGGATATGTTATGCTTATTGCACCAATTAAAATAGCAGCAATTAGTCCTGTCAGTCTGAAAGTCTCTGTGACTGTGAGTCTCTGGCTCCATGGCAGTCTGTCAGTATGACAGTCTCTGTGACTCTGTGAGTCTCTGGCTCCATGGCAGTCTGTCAGTCTTCCAGTCTCTGTGGGTCTCTGGCTTCATGGCAGTCTGTCAGTCTGTTAGCCTCTGTGACTCTATGGGTCTCTGGCTCCATGACAGTCTGTTAGTCAGTCTCTGTGACTCTGTGGGTTTCTGTCTCCATGTCATCCTGTCAGTCTCTGTGGCTCTGTGGGTTTCTGACTTCATGTCAGTCTGTCAGTATGTCAGTCTCTGTCAGTCTCTGTGGGTCTCTGGCTCCATGGCAGTCTGTCAGTCTGTCTTTCTCTCTCACTGTGGGTCTCTGGCTCCATGACAGGCTGTCAGTCTGTTGGTCTCTGTGGCTCTGTGGGTCTCTGGCTCCATGGCAGTCTGTCAGTCTGTCAGTCTGTTAGTCTCTGTGACTCTGTGGGTCTCTGGCTCCTTGTCAGTCTGTCAATCAGTCTCTCTGGCTCTGTGGGTCTCTGGCTCCATATCAGTCTGTCAGTCTCTGTGGCTCTGCGGGTCTCTGGCTCCATGGCAGTCTGTCAGTCTGTTGGGCTCTGTTGGTCTCTGGCTCCATGGCAGTCTGGCAGTCTGTCTGTCTCTCTGACTCTGTGGGTCTTTGGCTCCATGGCAGTCTGTCAGTCTGTCAGTCTATGCGACTCTGTAGGTCTCTGGCACCATGGCAGTCTGCTGTGTTGTTGATCATCAGCTAACCATTCCTCAGGAGTGGCTATGGGGCCTTGGCTGGGCCAGAGAGGGTAGGAAGTGGGGGAGCAAAGGTTCAATGGGGAAAGGAAGGAGGGTTGAGAGGGAAAGGGGTGGCATTGGAGGCTTCATAATGAGTGGACAGAATTTGTCCAAAATTCAATTCAATTCAAGGGGCTTTATTGGCATGGTAAACATATGTTAACATTGCCAAAGCAAGTGTAGTAGATAATAAACAAAAGTGAAATAAACAATACAAATTAACAGTAAACATTACACTCCCAGATGTTTCAAAAGAGTAAAGACATTTCAAATGTCATATTATGTTGATATACAGTGTTGTAACGATGTGTAAATGGTTAAAGTATAAAAGGGAAAATAAATAAACATAAATATGGGTTGTATTTACAATGGTGTTTGTTCTTTATTGGTTGCCCTTTTATTGTGGCAACAGGTCACAAATTTCACCCAGTAGATATGGGAGTTTATCAAAATTGGGTTTGTTTTCAAATTCTTTGTGGATCTGTGTAATCTGAGGGAAATATGTGTCTCTAATATGGTCATACATTTGGCAGGAGGTTAGGAAGTGCAGCTCAGTTTCCACCACACTCCTCACCTTAAAACAACACTGGGCAGATTGCCCTCCAGGGTTTCACATATAATGTGAGCTAGAGCAGAGGTCAAACTAACCCTAGTAAACCATGTGAGGGGAGTTATTTTCTAAACCCTAGTAAACCATGTGAGGGGGGTTCTTTACTAAACCCTAGACAACCATGTGAGGGGAGTTCTTGACTAAACCCTAGACAACCATGTGAGGGGAGTTCTTGACTAAACCCTAGATAACCATGTGAGGGGAGTTCTTGACTAAACCCTAGATAACCATGTGAGCGGAGTTCTCTACTAATTAGTGACCTTAATTAATCAATCAAGTACAAGGGAGGAGCGGAAACCCGCAGACACTTGGCCCTCCGTGGAAGGAGTTTGACACGTGCCCTAGAGGCTCTGCAGTGACCTTTGAACCCCAGGGTCCTGACCACTGACCTCTGAACCCTCAGCCAGACCACACTATCCTACACCTCTTGTACTCATGGTGATACTACTTGTCATAAATTAACACACTTCCATCCCCCACTAATACACAACACAGATGGATCCAAATACCCAAGAATCCAAACAAGCTGAATTTAGTTTTTTAAGTATGTCAGAACTTAAGAGGATTCCTTCGTCAAACGCCGGCTGTTAAATAAAGCCTGACACTAGCACAGTGAATAAGTGGGTTATCTGGCTGAGAAAGAAAGAAGGAATAACAGTCTGTTCATGGGGAGGCCCCCTTGAGTAAGAAAGCAAGAAGCAGGAGAGAGGAGGATGAAGGATGATGGGAAGAATGAGTGGAGAGTGAGACGAGGGAGAGGCCGGAGGAGCTGGAGGGGAGGCCGGAGGGCATGGAGGGGAGGCCGGAGGGGATGAAGGGGAGGCCGGGAGCTCGTCTTTAATTGGCAGGCCAGTGTGTGGCTGGATGAACACCAAGATGGATTAGCAGAGATGACCAGAGGTCAGACTCAGCCGGGACCGGGTGGGCTGCCCATGGAGGTCTGCTCTACTCATTCCCTCCACCAACCACCAACCGCCTAGCTAGCGCTTCTTCCTGAGAATTCCGACAATCCCACAGGCACTCCCATCTGCTTCCTGGCTCCTCCACCCTCATTATGAAGAGGCAGGCTGGGGCTGAGATGGGGAGGGAGGCTAGGTCAAGGGGAGCTGGGCTGGGGAGGGAGGGAGGCTGGGTCTGGGGAGGAGGGCAGCACATGGACAGGGCCAAAGCCCAGTCAAGACAGTGCACATGACTTAAACAGGCCTTACACTGTACCCTGGCCCAGCAGGCTTGTACAAACCCATATTGATATTCTTTCTGTGCATTTATCAGTGAATTGACTTACTGGTGGGGAGTCTAGGTACTGTTACAGTATAAGTCTTGAATGTTCTGTTTATGTCATATATGATTCATATAGCTGTTGTGATTCATATAGCTATCGTGATTCATATATCTGGTGAGGTGTATTGGGGTGGTGGGGTGGAGGGGTGGTCTGCCCTCATCCTGCAACGTTTTGATGAGTGTACTCTACTGTACATATTCCCCTTAACACAACACATCATCATTCCCCTTAACATAAAACATCCTCATTCCCCTTAACAAAACACATCCTCATTCCCCTTAACACAACACATCCTCATTCCCCTTAACACAACACATCCTCATTCCCCGTAACACAACACATCCTCATTCACCTTAACACAACCCATCCTCATTCCCCTTAACACAACACATCCTCATTCCCCTTAACACAACACATCCTCATTCCCCTTAACACAACACATCCTCATTCCCCTTAACACAACACATCCTCATTCCCCTTAACACAACACATCCTCATTCCCCTTAACAAAACACATCCTCATTCCCCTTAACACAACACATCCTCATTCCCCTTAACATAAAACATCCTCATTCCCCTTAACAAAACACAGCCTCATTCTCCTTAACACAACACATTCGATTTTCTCCTTAACACAACACATCCTCAAGGTCCAGATCTCTGTCACCATATACTATCAAGTGTTTATTGAAGTTGTGGCCAGCAGACAAAATATATATATTTTTTTATATAAGAACAAATTCTTATTTACAATGACAGCCTACACCAGCCAAACTTGGACAATGCTGGTTCAATTGTGCACCGCCATATGGGACTCCCAATCACGGCCAGTTGTGATACAGCCTGGATTTGAGGGTGTCTGTAATGATGCTTCTAGCACTGAGACCGAGTGCCTTAAACCGCTGTGCCACTTGGGAGCCCCAAGAGGATAAAATCGCAACACATCCTCATTCTCCTTAACACAACTCATGCTCATGGTCCAGGCACATTCTCCTTAACACAACACATCCTCATGGTCCAAGCACATTCTCCTTAACACAACTCATGCTCATGGTCCAGGCACATTCTCCTTAACACAACACATCCTCATGGTCCAAGCACATTCTCCTTAACACAAATCATGCTCATGGTCCAGGCACACTCCCCTTGACAACACACATCCTTAAGGTCCAGATCTCTGACACCATATACTATCAACTGTTTATTGAAGTTGTGGCCAGCAGACAAAATAGAATGTCTGTAGCCCTTTTCTCCAGTCAAATGACCTAGTGGCCTCATGGGTGGAATGTTATTAATTATTATACATAACACACCTAGTTCCATTTAGCTCAGTTGGTAGAGCATGATGTTTGCAAGTTGATTTGTTTAAGGATACCGAGATACACTCTGTGTGTTTCCCTGATTTAGCCCACTGTAGTAAAATGTTAAATGTGCAATAAACATAAAAAACTATTATATAAGGAATTGGCAACTCTCATTCTGAGAAATAAGGTAGGCCACTTGATTTCAATATCTGAAGTGGACAGGCTAGCATGCTGTTCAAACAGTTGGAGACGGACAGTAAGGTGTGTTCATAACAATTAAACTGTTCTACCTTGTTAGCTAGCATATAGATTCAAGTAGGCTAGACTTTAAATATAAAGATTAGCTGGCTAGTCACTAGCATGTGGGCTTGTGCTTGAGAGATTGTTTATGATGCCTGTAAAATTTCTATAATGCCTGTAAAAGAAGTAGATCATTATTAGAGAAAGTGCATTATGCATGGTTCTGGGTAAATGTGTAACAAAAAGGCATTTTCATAGACAGACTTGAAAGCCAGATCAGTGATTAATGCAAAAATGCAGTTTAAACTATTTTGATAAAATAATTAAATTATTAGTGGGTTTTATGGTTGTGGAAGGCTTATATTTAGCCTCGGTATAGTTTAACAATTCCTGAATTCATTCGATTATCGCTGACTGTTTGAAATGCAGTGTATTTTACCTTTAATTCTACAACAAAGCTTATTTAGAGAAATCATAAAAATGTTGATGTATATATCGTGAATCGCCCATAATTGAGAAACAAATCAAGACATTCTTTTAAGGCCATATTGCCAAGCCCTAGTAGTGTCACTAAACATGTCTAGCACTGAATGAATGGGAACCTGGCTGCATAGAATGACTAGTTATGGCATGTGTGGATGCCGGTTGAGGTCTGTGCTGAAAGGCTAAAGGGATGGTTGACTTGACGAAGTAAAGCGATAGAGAAATGGGTCTGATTAATATCACAGGGTTGACGGTGTGTGAAAGATTAACTAGTAGCACTGACAGTCTATATCAAAAAAGCCAGGCCGGAGCTGAAAGGATATAATTATTCACTTGTTCCCCAGGAGGAGAGATGGTGTTTTTTCTCTCTCTCCCTCTCTCTCTTTTCTCTCGTTGCACGTTTATATCTTAGACAAATGGTCTGCTTCACTTGGCTCTGTTTTATAACTGAATAACAATGTTAATCAGTGAGGGCTTTCGTCTCTGCTGGTTGCTTTGTAATGTTATGCAGACCTGAGTACCTCACCCCCTGAATCACTTCAACAGCCTCTCTCTCTCACTCAGCCTCTCTCTTTTGGCATGGGAAACATATGTTAACATTGTCAAAGAAAGTGAAGTAGATAGTAAACAATACAAATGTACAGTAAGCATTACACTCAGAAGTTTCAAAAGAATAAAGACATTTCAAGTGTCATATTATGTCTATATACAGTGTTGTAATGATGTGCAAATAGTTTAAGTACAAAAGGGAAAATAAATAAACATAAATATGGGTTGTATTTACAATGGTGTTTGTTCTTCACTTGTCTTGTGGCAACAGGTCACAAATATTGATGCTGTGATGGCACACTGTGGTATTTCACCCAGTATATATGGGAGTTAATCAAAATTGGGTTTGTTTTCAAATTCTTTATGGATCTGTGTAATCTGAGGGAAATATGTCTCTCTAATATGGTCATACATTTGGCAGCAGGTTAGGAAGTGCAACTAAGTTTCCACCTCATTTTGTGGGCAGTGTGCACATAGCCTGTCTTCTCTTGTGAGCCAGGTCTGCCTACGGCAACCTTTCTCAATAGCAAGGCTATGCTCTCTGAGTCTGTACATAGTCAAAGTCTGTACATAGGCACGGCAAGCGGTACCGGAGTCTCAATTTGGTGTTTGTCCCATTTTGTGAATTCTTGGTTGGTGAGTGGACCCCATACCTCGCAACCATAAAGGGCAATGGGTTATATAACTGATTTAAGTATTTTTTGCCAGATCCAGATTCCTTTTGATGGCATAGAAGGCCCTTTTTGCCTTGTCTCTCAGATTGTTCACACCTTTGTGGAAGGGCTGTCTGGCTGTCTGGGCCCAGGTCTGACAGAATCTGTGCAGAAGATCTAGGTGCTGCTGTAGGCCCTCCTTGGTTGGTGACAGAAGCACCAGATCTTCAGCAAACAGTAGACATTTGACTTCAGATTCTAGTAGGGTGATGCCGGGTGCTGCAGACTGTTCTAGTGCCCTCGCCAATTCGTTGATATATATGTTGAAGAGTGTGGGGTTTAAACTGCATCCCTGTCTCACCCCATGGCCCTGTGGAAAGAAATGTGTGTGTTTTTTGCTAATTTTAACTGCACTCTTGTTGTTTATGTACATGCATTTTATAATGTTGTATGTTTTTCCCCCAACACCACTTTCCATCAATTTGTATAGCAAAATCATTTGTTTGTCAATTAGCATGTGCAGGGTGAATACGGGGTCTGTCGTACGGTAATTTGTCATTTGCTCAGCACATTGTTTTCACTGAGGAAATTTACGAGTCTGCTGTTATTGATAATGCAGAGGATTTTCCCAAGGTTGCTGTTGACGCATATCCCACAGTAGTTATTGGGGTCAAATTTGTCTCCACTTTTGTGGATTGGGGTTATCAGTCCTTGGTTCCAAATATTGGGGAAGATGCCAGAGCTAAGGAATATGTTAAAGAGTTAAAGTATAGCCAAGTGGAATGTGTGGTCTGTATATGTTATCATTTCATTGAGGATACCATCAACACCACAGGCCTTTTTGGGATGGAGGGTTTGTATTTTGTCCTGTAGTTCATTCTCTCAATCTCGCTCTCGCTCTCACTCTCACTCTCTCTCTCTTTCCCTCACCCCCCTCCACCAACCCCCCTTCTTGACCCATTTATTTTAAATGTTTAATGCAGCTGTTTTTTTTGTCAACATCAAACCATTTCTGGGTAACAATTCTCTAATTTTCTGTGAATGTTTTGACTTAATTTAGCGGAGCCAGTTCAGAAAGGAAAGCAGAGTGTCCCGCCTCAGGCTGATACATTAGGCCTTACATTATTTGGCGATGTATTAAAGCTGACTGGGTCTGCTCTCTCATCCTGCTGCCTCTTCCTACTACTATGCTCTGGCTTCTTGCTCCCTCCAGCACCCCAGCCTCCACCTGTTATGTTCTGTTTTCCTGCTGGTGGATTGGTATAGCTTACTGTGCTCACTGCCTGTAGGCCATTTTATATATTGATGCTTTGCTTGGGCAGTGAGTTACCCTGAAGGAGCAGAGCCTATATCGTCAAGACTCGCATTATTCATTGCTTAATAAATGGTTTAACATATTTCCACGTGGCATTTTATTTCAGAAAAAAAAAAAAAAAAAAAAAAAAACAGCTTCTTAACAAAGAGCATTGACGCAAGCAAGAATTTGAACGAATACACCACCATCACTTAGAGAAAACAGCATTATCACAACTAAGAGATCTGCTTTGTGTCTAACCTTAACATACTCAAGACCTATAGAAATGGTCAATTGTTTATGTGTGTCAGAGCAGGCGGTCTTGTACACACACACACACACACTCCCCGTGGAGCGGTTTATAGGGTTTAACTCTGACACGAAATAAAGAGAGGAGAGAGAGACAGGATAAAGAACAGGCTCATTTTGGAATCACGAGACATTAGCCATTGAATGAAATAAGCCTTTTATTTTATTCTGTCCGAAAGAGAGGGGCTTGTGCTTGTTTCATGTGTCAAGTACTATGTAGTGAAGCCTGACAAATCCAATTGATGTCTCTATTTAGCAGAGAGAGCGAGAGAGAGAGCGAGAGAGAGAGAGAGAGGGGAGACGGGGGGGGGCACAAAGACAGTTATTAAACAGCATTAACACATCTCTCTCTCTCTCTCTGTTCAAACAAAAACCTCAACCATGAGAACAGCCTTTAAGAGGGTTTTAATACTGTAAACAAGAAGGGCTCTCTACAAATGTGAAATTCTGTTTGTGATGCATTCATTCTTAATCAAGCACCATCGAGTAACCAAGCCTGCTTTAAACAAGGGTTATGTGCATTCCTGTGATGTGCCGGTCAGACTTCATAGCCTAGCATGGAATAGACAATGTATAACCTAACGGTAAATATTTAAGCCTTCATACATTGTTCCCACCTGTAAGGGAACAGACTAGATGGACAGACCATGAGATAGACTGCGACTGACACAGGCAAACACAATTCTTCTGGAACGATGGGAATGCATTTGCAATTCTTAAAGGCAGAATGACATGTGGAAGACGTGGACAAGAAAAGATGATGACAGCAACCTGGAAATTCCTTGAGGGAGAAAAGACAAAGAGAGAAGAGAGAGAGAGAGTGGGGAGGGAGGAAAAAATGGAGATAGAGAGTGGAGAGGGGAGGGAAAATGGAGATAGAGAGAGAGTGGGGAGGGGAGGGGAGAGTGGGGAGGGGAGGGAAGAATGGAGAGGAGAGGAGAGGAGAGGAGAGGAGAGGAGAGGAGAGGAGAGGAGAGGAGAGGAGAGGAGAGGAGAGGAGAGGAGAGGAGAGGAGAGGAGAGGGAAGAATGGCGAGAGAGAGAGAGAGTGGAGAGGGGAGGAAGAATGGAGAGAGAGAGAGAGAGAGGTGTTTGTAGACACTATGGAACACAAAGCTTTTACTATCTCACCCTGGGACATACAAGGTCTGAAGTCATCTGCCTTTGGACTAAAGAGCAGGAACCCAGACTTCATCAAAGAAATTGGAAATACAGACATTGTCATCCTACAAGAAACATGGTAGAAAGGAGACGGACCCACTGGTTACCCTCTAGGTTACAGAGAGCTGGTAGTCCCATCCAAATCAAGTAAAATCAAATGTTATTTGTCACATGCGCCGAATACAACAGGTGTACACCTTACAGTGAAATGTTTACTTACAAGCTAAAACCAACAATGCAGTTTTAAGAAAAATAAGTGTTAAGTAAACAATAGATAAGTAAAACATAAATAACAATTGCTAGGCTATATAAAGGGTGTACCGGTACAGAGTCAATGTGCGGGGGCACCGGTTAGTCGAAGGTAATGGAGGTAATATGTACATGTAGGTATAGTTAAAGTGACTATGCATAGATAATAAACAGAGAGTAGCAGCAGCGTAAAAGAGGGGGTGGGGGTGACACAATGCAAATAGTCCGGGTAGCCATTTGATTACTTGTTCAGGAGTCTTATGACTTGGTGGTAGAAGCTGTTGAGAAGCCTTTTAGACCTTGACTTGGCGCTCCAGTACCGCTTGCCGTGCGGTAGCAGAGACAACAGTCTATGACTAGGGTGGCTGGAGTATTTGACAATTTTTAGGGCCTTCCTCTGACACCGCCTGGTATAGAGGTCCTGGATGGCAAGAAGCTTGGCCCCAGTGATGTACTGGGCCGTACTCACTACGCTCTGTAGTGCCTTGCGGTCGGAGGCCAAGCAGTTGCCATACCAGGCAGTGATGCAACCAGTTAGGATGCTCTCGGTAGTGCAGCTGTAGAACTTTTTGAGGATCTTAGGACCGATGAGGGGGAACAGGCTTTGTCGTGCCCTTCACGACTGTCTTGGTGTGTTTGGACCATAATAGTTTGTTGGTGATGTGGACACCAAGGAACTTGAAGCTCTCAACCTGCCCCACTGCAGCCCCGTCGATGAGAATGGGGGCGTGCTCGGTCCTCCTTTTCCTGTAGTCCACAATCATCTCCTTTGCCAAGTCTTGATCACGTTGAGGGAGAGGTTGTTATCCTGGCACTACACGGCCAGGTCTCTGACCTCCTCCCTATAGGCTGTCTCATCGTTATCTGTGATCAGTCCTACCACTGTTGTGTCGTCGGCAAACTTAATGATGGTGTTGGAGTCATGCCTGGCCATGCAGTCATGGGTGAACAGGGAGTACAGGAGGTGTTTAGTCCCAGAGTCCTTAGCTTAGTGATGAGCTTTGAGGGCACTATGGTGTTGAACGCTGAGCTGTAGTCAATGAACAGCATTCTCACGTAGGTGTTCCTTTTGTCCAGGTGGGAAAGGGCAGTGTGGAGTGCAATAGAGATTGCTTCATCTGTGGATCTGTTGGGGCGGTATGCAAATTGGAGTGGGTCTAGGGTTTCTGGGATAATGGTGTTGGTGTGAGCCATGACCAGCCTTTCAAAGCACTTCAAGGCTACAGAAATGAGTGCAATGGGTATGTAGTCATTTAGGCAGGTTACCTTAGTGTTCTTGGGCACAGGGACTATGGTGGTCTGCTTGAAACATTGGTATCACAGACTCAGTCAGGGACAGGTTGAAAATGTCAATGAAGACACTTTCCAGTTGGTCAGCGCGTCCTCGGAGTACCAGTCCTGGTAATCCGTCTGGCCCTGTGGCCTTCTGAATGTTGATCTGTTTAAAGGTCATACTCACATCGGCTACGGAGAGCGTGATCACACAGTCGTCCGGAACAGCTGATGCTCTCGTGCATGCCTCAGTATTGCTTGACTCGAAGCGAGCATAGAAGTGATTTAGCTTGTCTGGTAAGCTCGTGTCACTGGGCAGCTCGCGGCTGTGCTTCCCTTTGTAGTCTGACGCTTTGCCTGTTTGATGGTTCGTCAAAGGGCATAGCGGGATTTCTTATAAGTGTCCGGGTTAGAGTCCCACTTCTTGAAAGCTGCAGCTCTACCCTTTAGCTCAGTGCGGATGTTGCCTGTAATCCATGGCTTCTGGTTGGTAAATGTACGTACGGTCACTGTGGGGATGACGTCATCGATGCACTTATTGATGAAACCAGTGACTGATGTGGTGTACTCATCAATGCCATCGGAAGAATCCACCAAAATACCAGGTGTGAAACAGGGAAGAGACTCAGGGGGTATGCTAGTTTGGTATAGAGCAGACCTAACCCACTCTATTAAATTAGTCAAAACAGGACCATTTTACATTTGGATAGAAATTAATAAGGACTTTATCTCAACAGAGAAAAATGTCCTCATGTGTGCTACCTATATCCCCCCCCCCCAATAGAATCCCCATACTTTAACGATGACAGCTTCTCCATCCTAGAGGGGGAGATCAATGATTTCCAGGCCCAGGGACATGTACTAGTGGTGACCTAAATGCCCGAACTGGACAAGAACCCGACACCCTCAGCACACAGTGGGACAAACACCTGACTAGAGGTGACAGCGTTCCCTCCCCAATATGCCCCCCTAGGCACAACTATGACAACATAACCAACAAAAATGGGTCACAACCCCTGCAGCTCTGTCGGACGCTTGGTATGTACATAATCAATGGTAGGCTTCGAGGGGACTCATATAAATCCTCGCTTGGCAGTAGTACTGTAGACTACTTTATCACTGACCTCAACCCAGAGTCTCTTAGAGCATTCACAGTCAGTCCACTGACACCCCTATCAGATCACTGCAAAATCACACTCTACTTGAACAGAGAAATGCTCAATCATGAGGCATCAAAGCCAAAGGAACTGAATCGTATTAAGAAATGCTATAGATGGAAGGAACACATTTTTTTCCACAGGGCCATGGGGTGAGACAGGTATGCAGCTTAAGCCTCACACTCTTCAACATATATATCAACGAATTGGCGAGGGCACTAGAACTGTCTGCAGCACCCGCCCTCACCCTACTAAAATCTGAAGTCAAATGTCTACTGTTTGCTGATGGTCTGGTGCTTCTGTCATCAACCAAGAAGGGCCTACAGCAGCACCTTGATCTTCTGCACAGATTCTGTCAGACCTGGGCCCTGACAGTAAATCTCAGTAAGGCAAAAATAATGGTGTTCCAAAAAGGTCCAGTTGCCAGGACCACAAATACAAATTCCATCTAGACAACGTTGCCCTAGAGCACAAAACAACTATATATACCTTGGCCTAAACATCATTGCCACAGGTAACTTCCACAAAGCTGTGAACGATCTGAGAGACAAGGCAAGAAGGACCTTCTATGCCATCAAAAGGAACATAAAATGTGACATACCAATTAGGATCTGGCAAAAAATACTTGAATCAGTTATAGAACCCATTACCCTTTATGGTTGTGAGGTCTGGGGTCCGCTCACCAACCAAGAATTCACAAAATAGGACAAAAATTAAATTGAGACTCTGCATGCAGAATTCAGAAAAAAATATCCTCCGTGTACAACATAAAACACCAAATAATGCATGCAGAGCAGAATTAGGCCGGTACCCGCAAAATCCAGAGAAGAGCCGTTAAATTCTACAACCACCTAAAAGGAAGCAATTCCCAAACCTTCCATAACAAAGCCATCACCTATAGAGAGATGAACCTGGAGAAGAGTAGTCTTGGGCTCTGTTCACAAACACAAACAGACCCCACAGAGCCCCAGGACAGCAACACAATTAGACTTAACTAAATCATGAGAAAACAAAAAGATAATTACTTGACACATTGGAAAGAATTAACAAAAAAACACAGCAAACTAGAATGCTATTTGGCCCTAAACAGAGAGTACACAGTGGCATCAATTTCACTTGCTTTGGCAATGTTAACATGTGTTTTCCATGCCAATAAAGCCCCTTGAATTGAATTTGAGAGAGAGAGAGAGAGAGTGAGAGAGAGGGGGAGAGAAAGAGAGAGATGGAGAGGGAAATGAGAGAGAGAGAGAGAGAGAGAGAGAGAGAGAGAGAGAGAGAGAGAGAGCGAGACAGAGAGAGGGTGAACAGGGGACATCTTTCTCCATTGGCAGCCTAGTGTAGAGCCTGTAGAGTAGTATAGGCTGCAGGGGATACAGCTGACTGAGGAGAAATTGGATTCATTTGGGAAGTATCCATAGAGATGAAGGCCCTCTGGTGTCCAGGGCGAGTCGGGTTAGCATTGAGCTGGTACTGGTCCTCCTATTATAGGGCATCTGCCAAGAAGCATACACTGGTTGTCTAATACACCCATGCCAGGTATCGAAAAGCCATGATATCTTAACAATTGGAAAAAAAGCATTGTGGGACTAAGGGAGAGGATGTTGAATTCCAATAAAAATGTATTTTAACTACTTCAGTCTGAATTAGCCTGTAGTTTCAGCTCCAGCTCAGGGTCAATGGTATTGATGGACTGTATAGAACTGTCTGTCTCAGTGTAGCAACAATGATACCATATTAAACTTAATGCAACTTTTTTCTCTTTTACTAAGACATTGATGAAGCAGAGTCGTTTGCATTCCTTTCTTAGGAAAAGGCTTACATTAAATGTCTTCCACCTTGGCACTGTAGAGAGATAATGGCATTGGATGTTGTTATGTCCTTGCAGAGCCGGACAGCCCTATAAGCTCACTACACAAGCTGCGTAGGGCCTCGCAAATTACGCAAGGGTTCCGCCTCCCCCTCGTGTCAAAGCGGGTGTCAATGTTTACAACTTCGATGAGCAGATGAAGCGGAACTATCCTTCTGGTCACGAAAAGAGAGAAAAAAAACACCATGAGAGTGAATTGAGGGAACAGCAATCAGGTGTTCTCTACTCTCCAAGTTTGATGTCAGCAAATAACAGTAACGTTAAGTTGATGTGCTAGCTTGCAGTGCATCTCTCTCTAGTCTGTATGTCTTGCTAACCTAGCGGGGCAGTGCATCTCTCGGTCTGTCTGTGTCTTGCTTGCTTGCCAGCCACTTCCAGGGCTGTGTTCTGTGACTTTGTGCCTGACAAAAGTGAGAGTGAAATACAACTATTTATTACGTTTGATAAACGCCAACGGGCAACTGTGTTTATAAACTGCAGATCGGAAAAGATAACCGTGTGAACATGTGTTCATATGCGCGTGCACAAAATGAAACTCACGCTTTCCAGCAGAAACCTCTGTGGGGACCAGTCCAGACAATATATGAGCGTGATGGCACTCCTCATAGGCGCACATCATTTTAAAATAAGACAATGATTATCTAGTCTCTCAGTCAAGGTTTAGTTCCAACTCTGGACTAACGAAAGATGGAAAGCAATGGATTGACTTTGACTATTGATTTATATATTGAATTGCTTAAGTTTGCTTAAGTTTGTCAGTAGAGGAGATGCTGGATCATCAGCCAGTACAAGCACAGACTCAGTTGATCCACATCCAGCCTCAGCCAGTACAAACACAGACCCAGTACAGCCGGCTTCAGCAAATACTAACAAACTCTTCCAACCAGATAATGGAAACTTCCTAAAATAGGTTTAATTACTGGCAACATTTGATCCTGTTATGGAAAATCATCTCAGCAAAATTAAAGATGGAGAGACACATGCTCATTACCTTGGGAAGCGCACACAGAATCAGCTGATACAGATTGTGAGTGACAAGATTCTGGAAGCAATAGTGACTCAAGTAAGAGACTCAAAGTACTTCTCCATCATCTTGGACTGTACACCTGACATTAGTCACCAGCAGCAAATATCCATTATTCTGAGAAGCGTGGCTTTAAAGGGAAAGCCTGAGATCAAGGAGCACTTCCTCTGCTTTGTGAATGTTGAGGTTACAACAGGCTTGATTCTGTCAACTGTCATCTTAGATAAGGTGAACGAGCTGAAGATTCCATTTGAAGATTGCAGATGGCAAGCTTATGATAATAGGGCCAACATGAAGGGCAAGCACCAAGGAGGACAAGCCAGACTACTAAAACAAAATCCCAGAGCAGTGTTCGTCCCATGTGGAGCACATACTCTAAACCTTGTCATTGCAGATGCTGCAAAATCTTCAAAAGATTCAGTTGGGTTTTTTGGGCATGTGCAAAAGCTCTTCACCTTCTTTTCAGCTGGCACAAAAAGATGGAGGGTTTTGAAGAAACACGTGAACATAACCGTGAAGTCACGGAGTGACACAAGATGGGAGAGTAGGCTCCAAAGTGTTCATGCAATCAGGTAGCAGGCTTCTGAAGTTTGGGAGGCATTACTGGAAGCCAGATAGACAATCAATGATCCTGTGGCCAAAGTGGAGGCACAAGCACTTGCAGAGGAAGTTGGGTCCTACCGCTTTTTGATTTGCTGTGTCGTATGGTGTGAGATACTGACAATGACAAACAAGGTGAACAAGCTCCTCCAATCCGCCTCAATGCAGTTGGATATCGCAGTGAATTTAATCTCAAATGCAAAGCCATCCCTCACTACATTCCTGGAAACTGGATTCTCTGAAGCCCAGACAACATCCAAAAGCATTTGTGAAGAAATGAATGTGGAGGCTGTTCTGAAAGAGAAGAGACAAAGAAACAGCAATAGGCATTTCAGCTATGAGGATCCTGATGAACCAGTGACTGATGCACTGAAAAACCTTGAAGTCAACTACTTCGACATTGTGGTCGACTCTGCTGGATGAGAGATTTGAAACACTCAACCAGGTGAAAACCAAATATGGAGTGCTGCTGAACTTCAGCACTGCCTCTCAGATGTCCAGTGAATCTTTAAAAGCTCACTGCATGGAAGTTGAAAACACTCTAACCTTCAGAGATGACTGTAACATCAGTGGAATGGATCTGGCACACGAGATTCAGAATTTACCTGATCTGCCATCAGATAAGATGACTGCCTTTGAGCTGCTTTCCTTTCTCTGTGAGAAAAACCTGGAGGAACTCTATCCTAGCCTTTGGATAGCCCTAAGATTTGCAGTCAGTAGCATCGGCAGAGAGGAGCTTTTCAAAATTAAAGCTCTTCAAAAGCTAGGTCTTCCATGTCACAGGAACGTTTGAGTTGACTGGCCATCATGAGCATAAATCTTGTCCTATGATGACATCATTGATGATTTTGCCTCAAGAAAGTGCAGAAGATAAATATTTTGATGGTAATACAATCTTAGTAACATTTAAGATTGTATGGCAGAAGTGCATTTGTGTAAATGACTGATTAACTAACTATGTGACATACTTTCTCAATTTCTTCCAGACAGTCCAGATAGACTGGTACCCATGCTGATGCTGAAAATGCCTAGGTTGTAGAGGGAACCAAAGTTAATCACAGAGCTGTATAGATTTTATTTGACTATTTTGAGACATAGAGCTGCAGCCATAGCCTATAGGCTTATGTTTACATTGCATAGCCAAAGCTAATCACACAGCTGTATAGGTTTTATTTTACTGTTTTAAGACATATAGCTGCAGCCATAGCCTATAGGCTAATGTTTACATTGTATAGACAAAGTTCATGTTAATATTCACTTATCTTAAGATTCTATAGAAAATATTATATTCAATAAATATTGTTTGTTTATACCTCATTCTGTTCTGTATAGGTCTACTTATTCTTAGACCGACAGATGGAGCAAACTCTTTTAAAGGAGGAAGGATTGTAGTAGGAGCACTGGGGTGTCAGGTGTGACTGTGTGGCAATGGCAAATGGTTTACATGGTTCACGGGTCAAGTAGGAGGGCCTCTTAGCAGAATTTTGCTTAGGGCCCCAGGGAGGTCAGGACCGGCTCTGTGTCTTTGATCTTAGTGGTAAGCACAAGGCTCTCTGATGCAAGTACTCTCTCCATATAAGAGAACCCTGTCAATGTAATTTTGTCCACAGAGAATGAAATGAAATAAATGTTGATAACGTTCTCATTATTGAGTGTATGGAACTGTGGGGCAATGAACTTTTATGTTCACCATCAATAACAGCTAGGGTAATTTGATATTGCATTTGAAAATAGAAATCAATGTGGACTGTCCAAAGTTCTCTTATCCTATAACATAAGAGTAAGCTCCTTGTCAATCTGTGAATGTATGGCAGGAACCTAATTGTGTCTATTCTAACCGAGTACGGTTTGTGCCTGCAGGGGATAAAGCTAATAATATGGTGGGTAGCGTATGTGCTGGATTCAAGCACCACTTAGAGGCCTTTCCAGAGGACCCTTCACTGGGTACATTTCATCCCACTCCCTGGAAGGGTCCTCTGGTCATGCCAAAGCAGACCCCCAGCCTCCTCAGAGGAAGGAGCTCTGCTTCTCTCTCTCTCTCTCTCTCTCTCTCTCTCTCTCTCTCTCTCTCTCTCTCTCTCTCTCTCTCTAGGAAGGGGCCTCTTCAGTGTGTAAATCAATCAGCTGAGAGGCTAGCTGTAGTAAATCACTTGCTTATTGAAAGACATGCCGAAGTAAATTACTTTCTGATGCAGCGAGCACTACAACTTTAAACTCTGAGTCTGTGTCCCAAATGGCACTCCATTGCCTACCTAGTGCACTATTTGTGAACTGATCCCTATCCTGAATAGGGTGCCATTTGGGAGAGACTGCAGAACAATGTAGCGTTACTGTTAGTTCACTTTAGGGTCATGGATGAAGGACTTACGATGTTATTCTAACTGCAGGTAAGTATAGCAAATATGGTAGAGAAGTGAGGGAAGATGACAGAGCCGGTGCCACATGGCTCCAAGTTCTCAGTTCATCTGGCTCTGGGTAAGCGGAAAAAGGGTACACATCTCTCACTATCCTTTTAATGCAGATCTGAAGGGTCTGGATAGATATAATCAGTGTAGTGGATGAGTTTCCAACATATTGCGTCCACCTTACAGGTCTGTAAAGCAATGAAGAGTTATGGCTAAAATGAGGGTTAGGGAGTGAATAGGGACGGGCCCATAGAATCATATTGCAGATAGTGAGGAGTGTGTCATTAACTTGTGGAGTAGTAGTATTGTTGAATCATATAGACAGGCCTCTCATCCACTGCAGAACACAACAATTTGCTCTAATTGCTATATTGCTGATTGAGCTGAACAGTGGAGACTGGAGAGCAGGGTTGATTGAGCTGAACAGTGGAGACTGGAGAGCAGGGTTGATTGAGCTGAACAGTGGAGACTGGAGAGCAGGGTTGATTGAGCTGAACAGTGGAGACTGGAGAGCAGGGTTGATTGAGCTGAACAGTGGAGACTGGAGAGCAGGGTTGATTGAGCTTGACCATGGAAAAACTGACAGGTCCCTCCATCAGTTTCCATTCAGCAGGCCAATCTGTAGGCAGGTTTTAGCTTGAGCTTGATTTTGGTCCTATTCAGCAGTGCTCGAGAACAGAGGTTATAGTGTGAGGCACACACATACACACACTCACACACACACACAGGTGTCAGGTCACCGGCTGGAGCGTCACCGGCTGGAGTGCCCTTATGTATGTATTTTACACATTTTTATGGATGAGTGGATATGGGGGAGGAAACGCTGGTTTTGGAGGGAGAGAGGGAGAGGGAGAGAGAGGGAGAGAGGGAGAGGGAGTAAGAGATTGCTCCCTTGATATCAAAGTTGAAGAACATGCCTTTTATGTGATACCCTCATCTGCTTTTCTCTAGAAGTTCCCCCACTCACAACACCACCCAGCTCTAACTACAACACATATTTGTTTAGAGATTAAGAGCAGTACATCCTTCCTCCTTCCCTCTCTTGTTTCAAAGTTCTGTCATCTCTAGTTTGGCATAGATATGCAGCTCCATCACTATCACCACAAATAAGACACCATGTCATTCCATCAGGTGGTGGTGGAATGGAGAATGACTGACAATGCAGGTAGAATATCTCACATAACCTATTGTATAGGGGCGGCAAGGAGGCCTAGCGATTGGCCAGGAACCTGAGGGTTGCTAGTATTAAATCCTACATGCCATTGCCTGCCATTGTAACCTTGAGCAAGGCACTTAACCCCCCACAACAACAGCTCCCTGGGTGCCCAGTGTGGCAGCCCCCCACACTCTTCAAAAAAAAAAACTAGAGTGGGGAGAACAAGTATTTGATACACTGCCGATTTTGCAGGTTTTCCCTCTTACAAAGCATGTAGAAGTCTGTAATTTTTATTACAAACAAAAAAACAAAAATCCAGAAAATCACATTGTATGATTTTTAAGTAATTAATTTGCATTTTATTGCATGACATAAGTATTTGATACATCAGAAAAGCAGAACTTAATATTTGGTACAGAAACCTTTGTTTGCAATTACAGAGATCATACGTTTCCTGTAGTTCTTGACCAGGTTTGCACACATTGCAGCAGGGATTTTGGCCCACTCCTCCATACAGACCTCCAGATCCTTCAGGTTTCGGGGCTGTCGCTGGGCAATACGGACTTTCAGCTCCCTCCAAAGATTTTCTATTGGGTTCAGGTCTGGAGACTGGCTAGGCCACTCCAGGACCTTGAGATGCTTCTTACGGAGCCACTCCTTAGTTGCCCTGGCTGTGTGTTTCAGGTCGTTGTCATGCTGGAAGACCCAGCCACGACCCATGGCCAAGATCTTGTGATACATGGCCCCATCCATCCTCCCCTCAATACGGTGCAGTCGTCCTGTCCCCTTTGCAGAAAAGCATCCCCAAAGAATGATGTTTCCACCTCCATGCTTCACGGTTGGGATGGTGTTCTTGGGGTTGTACTCATCCTTCTTCTTCCTCCAAACACGGCGAGTGGAGTTTAGACCAAAAAGCTCTATTTTTGTCTCATCAGACCACATGACCTTCTCCCATTCCTCCTCTGGATCATCCAGATGGTCATTGGCAAACTTCAGACGGGCCTGGAGAGGCTCCGTAAGAAGCATCTCAAGATCCTGGAGTGGCCTAGCCAGTCTCCAGACCTGAACCCAATAGAAAATCTTTGGAGGGAGCTGAAAGTCTGTATTGCAGCCCCGAAACCTGAAGGATCTGGAGAAGGTCTGTATGGAGGAGTGGGCCAAAATCCCTGCTGCAGTGTGTGCAAACATGGTCAAGAACTACAGGAAACGTATGATCTCTGTAATTGCAAACAAAGGTTTCTGTACCAAATATTAAGTTCTGCTTTTCTGATGTATCAAATACTTATGTCATGCAATAAAATGCAAGTGAATTACTTAAAAATCATACAATGTGATTTTTGTTTTAGATTCCGTCACTCACAGTTGAAGAGTACCTATGATAAAAATTACAGACTTCTACATGCTTTGTAAGTGGGAAAACCTGCAAAATCGACAGTGTATCAAATACTTGTTCTCCCCACTGTATGTGGTTAGGTCTATGCAGGGAACTTTCTTTCAACATAGACAGCATAGGTATGAAGGTGTCTGGTCAGCGTTCCTGACATATTGTACTGGCCTTATTCTCTCATTTTCTTCTTTTTTTTCCTGTTGTTTTTCTGTGACTTAATCCAAATGTTATTCTTATTCCGAATATTTGCTCTATACAGCCAATATGTACACTTAACATGTGAATGTAATTACAGTCCTTTGTAAAGACAGCAAAGAGATGTATGGTGTATGGTGCATGTTCTTTATGTGCTCTTGAATAAAACATTCATGAAAAAAATAACAAAATAAAAAGAAGATACCTCGGGAAGAGCATCGCCATCTCGTCTGCTCCAGTTTTACATCAACCATCAACCTGCTGATCTAAGATCAGTTTAGCCTTTTAGATCATAATGAATGAGACTACCTCAACAGGAAGGGGCCTGAACCTCCTACTTTGAGACAACTACAGATGTTCCTCTAATTAAGGAGTCTCAACCAGAACATATTGAATCACCTCAGGGATGACAGGGCTGGTAATGACAGATTCACACAGGAATTTAAGGAGTCAATAGGATTAATTAAAATTCATGAATTGCGAGACTAAACCAACAGATGCCACCATTTGTTTTGGGTGGACGGATTGACAGCTTTCTGGTCCAATTAAATGTGTTTATTTGTATTTTATCTTAGCCAGATAGAAAAGATGCAGCTGTTTCACCCCCTTGTGTTAACAATCACTTATCTCAGTGGATCCTTCTGCTGCTTCTTCATCTTTACCTTAATGTGTAAACACACCATGCTTCAATATCTTTATCTTAGTGTGTAAACACACCATGCTTCAATATCTTTATCTTAGTGTGTAAACACAACATGCTTCAATATCTTTACCTTAATGTGTGAACACAACATGCTTCAATATCTTTACCTTAATGTGTAAACACAACATGCTTCAACATCTTTACCTTAATGTGTGAACACAACATGCTTGAAAGTATATCGAATGTGCAATACGTGCAGTTATCTGTAATTAAACCCTGCACACTAAGAACTGTATTTTAAGGGAATTACTATTATTACCCCAAATTATATCATACACACATTTAGCTATTTAAGTATCTCTTCCTGTCATTTACCTGTACAGTTTATGTAACCATGCAAGTATTCACTTACCTGTAAATATAACTGTATATTTACCTGTACAGCTAATTTAACCATGCAAAATATTCACTTACCTGTTCATTTAACCAGTATGTCTATTAAGTAAACTATTATTGCCCTCGCTCATATCATATGCATTTTTAGCTATTGAAGTATTTCTCTGCCATCGACCTGTATAGTATAGTTAACCATCCAACATCCACCAATGTATAGTGTACATATTCAGCCATCCACCCATACTATGCAATGTCTTTTTATAGCTTTTTTGCACTCCAGATATCTTGTATTTCTATACTTTTTCATACTGGCGCTCTATGTATCATGTACCGGGAATCTGTCTTTTGTGTATTTCCGTTCTGGCATTTTGCACCTGCCCTATCTATCTATCTATCTATCTATCTATCTATCTATCTATCTATCTATCTATCTATCTATCTATCTATCTATCTATCTATCTATCTATCTATCTATCTATCTATCTATCTATCTATCTATCTATCTATCTATCTATCTATCTATCTATCTATCTATCTATCTATCTATCTATCTATCTTTACCTTAATGTATAAACACAACATGCTTCAATAAACATGCTTCAATATCTTTATCTTGGTGTGTAAACACAACATGCTTCAATATATTTATTTACATGTATAGATTAAACAACACCTGTGTGCTGCTCTGTCTGTCTGTCTGTCTGTCTGTCTGTCTGTCTGTCTGTCTGTCTGTCTGTCTGTCTGTCTGTCTGTCTGTCTGTCTGTCTGTCTGTCTGTCTGTCTGCCTGCCTGCCTGCCTGCCTGCCTGCCTGCCTGCCTGCCTGCCTGCCTGCCTGCCTGCCTGCCTGCCTGCCTGCCTGCCGGCCTGTCTGTCTGTCTGTCTGTCTGTCTGTCTGTCTGTCTGTCTGTCTGTGTCTGTCGCGCCTGTGTGTGTTTGTGTGTGTGTGTCAGTATGCATATGTCTGCACATGGGACACTGGGACAGGGCAGTAATGGATAGGTGTGGGTGCATGTGTGTTTGTGTGTGCGTGGTTGCACTTGTGTGTGTGTGTGTGTGTGTGTGTGTGTGTGTGTGTGTCTGTGGGGACTAGGCATTGTGATCGATGGGGTTTGAGCTGCTCGCTGTGTGCTATGTCATGTCCCTGTAGGCTGGCGTTCTGCACTGTTGTCCTACACCCTAGACCCACTACAATTTGCATACCGCCCAACGGATCCACGGATGATGCAATCACCATCGCACTGCACACCGCCCTATCCCACCTGGACAAGACGAATACCTATGTAAGAATGCTGTTCATTGGCTACAGCTCAGCCTTCAACGCCATGGTGCCCTCCAAGCTCATCATTAAGCTCAGGGGCCCTGGGTCTGAACCCCTCACTGTGCAACTGGGTCCTGGACTTCCTGACGGGTCAAGGTGAAGGTAGGCAACAACACCTCCACTACGCTGATCCTCAACAAAGGGGCCCCACAAGGGTGAGCGCTCAGCCCCCTCCTGTACTCCCTGTTCACCCATGACTGCCCAAGTTTCCAACTCAATCATCCACTTCGCTGAAGACAAAACAATGGCAGGCCTGATTACCAACAACGACAAGACAGGAGGAAGTTGAGGGCCCTGGCGGAGAGATGGCAGAAAAATAACCTCTCTCTTAACAAAACAAAGGAGCTGATCGTGGACTTCAGGAGACAGTAGAGAGAGTACGCCCCCATTCACATCAATGGGGCCGCAGTGTAGAGGGTAAAAAGCTTCAAGTTCCACATCACTGACAAACTGAAATAGTCCATTCGCACAGACAGTGTGGTGAAAAAGACACAACAGCACCTCTTTAACCTTAGGAGGCTGAGAAAATGTGTCTTGCCACTGCCTGTTCAGCCCGCTACCATCTAGAAGGCAGAGATACAGGTGCATCAAAGCTGGGACTGAGAGACTGAGAAAAAAAAACAGCTTCTATCGCCAGGCCATCAGACTGTTAAATAGTCACCACTAGCCAGCCTCCGCCCAGCACCTTGCCCTGCATCTTAGTCACTGTTAGAAAGCTACAGATGCACAAATATCATGCTAACCTCACCATTACAATAACAGGGGAGGTTAGCATTTTTTTGGCGGGGGGGGTATGATATTTATGCCTCTGTAACATTATTCATGATTCATTCAGGAATATCCATAATCATGGTAGAATCCACATTAATCTAGAAGTGTTTAGAAACATATTCTATTCTTATTTAAAATAAAAGTGACTCCAAAATGACAGAGTAGATTATTTACCATTAATTTATATTGGGGACAACCAAAACAAACAGCATGTGTAGAGTCAAAATAAAAATGTAGACATCCACAAGTCTGGTTCATCCTTGGGAGCAATTTTCAAACGCCTGAAGATACCACGTTCATCTTTACAAACAATAATATGCAAGTATAAACACCACGGGACCATGTAGCCGTCATACCTCTCAGGAAGGAGACGCGTTCTGACTCCTAGAGATGAACATACTTTGGTGCGAAAAGTGCAAATCAATCCCAGAACAACAGCAAAGGACATTGTGAAGATGCTGGAGGAAACAGGTACAAAAGTATCTATATCCACAGTAAAATGAGTCCTATATTCACATAACCTGAAAGGTCGCTCAGAAGGAAGAAGCCACTGCTCCAAAACCGCCATAAAAAAGCCAGACTATGGTTTGCAACTGCACATGGGGACAAAGATCATACTTTTTGGAGAATTGTCCTCTGGTCTGATTAAACAAAAATAGAACTGTTTGGCCATAATGACCAAACAGAGGAAAAAGGGGGTAGTTGTCCTAACCAACTTGACAAAACTATAGTTTGTTAACATGAAATCTGTGGAGTGGTTGAAAAATTAGTTGTAATGACTTCAACCTAAGTGTATGTAAACTTCTGACTTCAACTGTATATATATATATGTATGTATGTATGTATGTATGTATGTATGTATGTATGTATGTATGTATGTATGTATGTATGTATGTATGTATGTATGTATGTATGTATGTATTCATGTATGTACAAATCTAGGAGATATAAAAAACCTACATACATACATACATACATACATACATACATACATACATACATACATACATACATACATACATACATACATACTGTCTATACACACCATCCTATATCACTACTGCTGTACACACCTTTTCTATTCATATACTGTCTATACACACCATTCTATATAACTACTACTGTACACACCTTTTCTATTCATATAATGTCTATACTGTCTATGCACACCATCCTATATAACTACTGCTGTACACCTTTTCTCTTCATACACTGGCCATACTGTCTATACACACCATCCTATATAACTACTGTCTATACTGTCTATACACACCATCCTATGTAACTACTGTCCATACTGTCTATACACACCATGCTATATAACTACTGTCCATACTGTCTATACAAACCATCCTATATAACTACTGTCTATACTGTCTATACACACCATCCTATGTAACTACTGTCCATACTGTCTATACAAACCATCCTATATAACTACTGTCTATACTGTCTATACACACCATCCTATATAACTACTGTCCATACTGTCTATACACACCATCCTATATAACTACTGTCTATACTGTCTATACACACCATCCTGTATAACTACTGTCTATACTGTCTATACACACCATCCTATATAACTACTGTCCATACTGTCTATACACACCATCCTATATAACTACTGATGTACACACATTTTCTATTCATATACTGTCTATACACACCATTCTATATAACTACTACTGTACACACCTTTTCTATTCATATAATGTCTATACTGTCTATGCACACCATCCTATATAACTACTGCTGTACACCTTTTCTCTTCATACACTGGCCATACTGTCTATACACACCATCCTATATAACTACTGTCTATACTGTCTATACACACCATCCTATGTAACTACTGTCCATACTGTCTATACACACCATCCTATGTAACTACTGTCCATACTGTCTATACACACCATACTATATAACTACTGTCCATACTGTCTATACAAACCATCCTATATAACTACTGTCTATACTGTCTATACACACCATCCTATGTAACTACTGTCCATACTGTCTATACAAACCATCCTATATAACTACTGTCTATACTGTCTATACACACCATCCTATATAACTACTGTCCATACTGTCTATACACACCATCCTATATAACTACTGTCCATACTGTCTATACACACCATCCTATATAACTACTGTCTATACTGTCTATACACACCATCCTATATAACTACTGTCCATACTGTCTATACACACCATCCTATATAACTACTGCTGTACACACATTTTCTCTTCATATACTGTCTATACTGTCTATACACACCATCCTATATAACTACTGTCCATACTGTCTATACACACCATCCTATATAACTACTGTCTATACTGTCTATACACACCATCCTATGTAACTACTGTCCATACTGTCTATACACACCATACTATATAACTACTGTCCATACTGTCTATACAAACCATCCTATATAACTACTGTCTATACTGTCTATACACACCATCCTATGTAACTACTGTCCATACTGTCTATACAAACCATCCTATATAACTACTGTCTATACTGTCTATACACACCATCCTATATAACTACTGTCCATACTGTCTATACACACCATCCTATATAACTACTGTCTATACTGTCTATACACACCATCCTATATAACTACTGCTGTACACACATTTTCTCTTCATATACTGTCTATACTGTCTATACACACCATCCTATATAACTACTGTCCATACTGTCTATACACACCATCCTATATAACTACTGCTGTACACACCTTTGTCTCTTCGTGTACTGTCCATACTGTCTATACACACAATGATGCATATATTCATGTACAGTGCATTCGGAAGGTATTCCCCTTGAATTTTTCCACATTTTGTTACGTTACAAGATTGTTATTTTTCCCTCATCAGTCTACACACAATACCCCATAATGACAAAGCAATTGAGGTTTTTAGATTTTTTTGTAAATTTATAAAAAAATACAAAACTGAGATATCACATTTACACAAGTATTTAGACCCTTTACTCTGTACTTGGTTGAAGCACCTTTGGCAGCGATTACAGCCTCAATTCTTCTGCAAGCTTGGCACACATATTTGGGGAGTTTCTCCCATTCTTCTCTGCAGATCCTCTCAAGCTCTGTCAGGTTGGATGGCAGTGTCTCTGCACAGCTATTTTCAGGTCTCTCCAGAGATGTTAGATCGGGATCAAGTCTGGGCTCTGGCTGGGCCACTCAAGGACATTCAGAGACTTCTCCTGAAGCCTGTCCTGTGTTGTCTTGGCTGTGTTCTTAGGGTCGTTGTCCTGTTGGAAGGTGAACCTTCGCCCCAGTCTGAGATCCTGAGCGCTCTGGAGCAGGTTTTCATCAGGGGATCATTCTGTACTTGGATCCATTCATCTTTCCCTCAATCCTGACTAGTCTCCCAGTCTCTGCCGCTGAAAAACATCCCAACAACATAATACTGCCACCACCATGCTTCACCGTAGGGATGGTGCCAGGTTTCCTCCAGACGTGACGCTTGGCATTCAGGCCAAAGAGATCAATCTTGGTTTTATCAGACCAGTGAATCTTGTTTCTCATGGTCTGAGAGTCTTTAGGTGCCTTTTCGCAAACTCCAAGCGGGCTGTCGTTCCTTTTACTGAGGAGTGGCTTCCGTCTGGACACTCTACAATAAAGGCCTGATTAGTGGAGTGATGCAGAAATGGTTGGTTCCCCCATCTCCACAGAGGAACTTTAGAGCTCTGTCAGAGTGACCATCGGGTTTTTGGTCACCTCCCTGACAAGGCCCTTCTCCCCCGATTGTTCAATTTGGCCAGGCGGAAAGCTCTAGGAAGAGTCTTGGGTGGTTCAAACTTCTTCCATTTAAGAATGGATGATGGAGGCCACTGTGTTCTTGGGGACCTTCAATGCTGCAGAAATGTTTTGGTACCCTTCTCCAGATCTATGCCTCGACACCATTCCTGTCTCAGAGCTCTATAGACAATTCCTTTGACCACATGGCTTGGTTTTTGCTCTGACATGCGCTGTCAGCTATGGGACTTTAAAATAAAGAGGTGTGTGCCAAATCATGTCCAATTAATTGAATTTATCATCTCAAGGATGATCAATGGAAACAGGATGCACCTGAGCTCAATTTCGAGTCTCATAGCAAAGGGTCTGAATACTTCTAAAAAACAGTTTTGGATATTGTGTGTAGATTGATGAGGCGTTTTAAAAATGTAATCTATTTTAGAATACGGCTTTAATGTAACAAAATGTGGAAAAAGTCAAGGGGTCTGAATACATTCCGAATGTATATACACTGAGTGTGCAAAACATTAGGGACATGTGCTCTTTCCATGACATAGGCTGACCAGGTGAATCCAGGTGAAAGCTATGATCCCTTATTGATGTCACATGTTAAATCTACTTCAATCAGTACAGATGAAGGGGAGGAGACTGGTTAAATAAGTATTTTTAATCTTTGAGGCAATTGAGACATGGATTGTGTATGTGTGCAATTCATGGGTGAATGGGCAACACAAAAAATGTAAGTGCCTTTGAACGGGATATGGCAGAATGTGCCAGAGGCACTGGTTTGAGTAAATCAGTAACTGCAACGCTGCTGTTTTTTTCACGCTCAACAGTTTCCCGCGTGTATCAAAAATGGTACACCACCCAAAGCACGTCCAGCCAAATTGACACAGCTGTGGGAAGCATTGGAGTCAACATGGGCCACCATCCCTGTGGAATACTTTTGACACAGACACATTTAAGCTCTTTTGATGGCAAAAAACTCAATATTAGGAAGGTGTTTCTAAAGTTTTGTACACTCAGTTTATATATTTATTTTCCGGATATTGAGTTCTGATATTTCTTAATTTCTTTATTTTAATTTGTGGATTTGTGTGTATTCTTTTGTATTGTAAAGTATTACTGCACTGTTGGAGCTAGAGCTAGAAACACCTGAAAAATATGTGCACGCGACCAACACAGTTTTATTTTATTATTTATGTGGGAATGCTCAGTGACCTTGACTGGGACTGTTTTGTTCAAAGTAAATAGTACATGAACACTTATGTTGGATTCTTGACCATCTTATGGTCCCCTTATGGTCTTGTAATGGTATCACGCACACACACACACACACACACACACACACACACACACACACACACACACACACACACACACACACACACACACACACACACACACACACACACACACACACTCAGACTGACTCTGATTCTATAAGTCTGACTTTTATTGTGTAAGTCTGACTCTGATTCCTTGAGTCTGACTCTGATTCTGGGTTAATAGTTCTGACTCGTGAGGTTGGGACTGGAAAGAGCATTTCATTTGGCTTCTCTCTCGCCTGTTATCCTGCTGTCTTGGTTGACTGACACGGACGATGGCATGCAGTCAGAGGCAGCAAGGCTAGGAGTCAGACATCATTTTTTCAGCTCCCTGGTCATGCACCCACTAAGAGATACAATTTCCCAGGCAAACCCAGCTCAGGCTCAGGCTCAGGCTCAGGCTCAGGCTCAGGCTCAGGCTCAGGCTCAGGCTCAGACACTGACTCTAAAGGCTTTATACCCCAATGACAGCATTGATGAGCAATTAACTACCAGTTAAAGAGCCTGTTAGTCCCTCTAACACGGAAACTGACCATCTCTGTCACCAGTTAAAGAGCCTGTTAGTCCCTCTAACACGGAAACTGACCATCTCTGTCACCAGTTAAAGAGTCTGTTAGTCCCTCTAACACGGAAACTGACCATCTCTGTCACCAGTTAAAGAGCCTGTTAGTCCCTCTAACACGGAAACTGACCATCTCTGTCACCAGTTAAAGAGTCTGTTAGTCCCTCTAACACGGAAACTGACCATCTCTGTCACCAGTTAAAGATCGTTTGTTGCCAAGGTGTGGGAGGGGGAGGGTGAGAGGAGGAGGAGAGTAAGGAGGCTGGGTTTCTGCATAGCACGTTGTGACATCTGCTGATGTAAATACATTTGATTGGTTGATTGATTGATTGATTTAAAAGAGTGAGAGGAGAAGGGTGGAAGGAGGTAGAGGAGGGTGAGAGGTGGAGGGGAAGGAGGGTGAGAGGAGGTGGAAGAGGTAGAGGAGGGTGAGAGGAGGTGGAGGAGGTAGAGGAGGGTGAGAGGAGGTGGAGGAGGTAGAGGAAGAGGAACAGGAGGGTGAGGGTAGGAAAAAGGGTGAAAGGAGGTAGAGTTAGAGGAGGATGAGAGGAGGATGGTGAGAGGAGGAGGAGGGTGAGTGGAGGAGGAGGAGTGTAAGAAGAGGAGGTGAGAGGAGGAGGAGGGTGAGAAGAGGAGGAGGAGGAGGGTGAGAGGAGGAGGGTGAGAGGAGGAGGAGGGTGAGAAGAGGACGGTGGGAGGAGGAGGAGGGTGAGAGGAGGAGGAAGGTGAGAAGTTGAGGAGGGTGAGAAGAGGGGGAGGAGGAGGTAGAGGAGGGTGAGAGGAGGTAGAGGAGGGTGAGAGGAGGTAGAGGAGGGTGAGAGGAGGGGGAGGAGGTAGAGAAGGGTGAGAGGAGGGTGAGAGGAGAGGGAAGGAGGAGGTAGAGGTGGGTGAGAAGAGGTAGAGGAGAAGGAGAAGGAGGAGGGTGAAAGGAGTGTTTACTGAAACAGCCCCTTGTGGATGTTTATTGAGAGGAGTTGTATCTCACCCCATCAGGTACTAAGTGGCTCCATCGAGCTCAGAATTGCAGCCTCGTCGATAGCTATCTAACTCTTTCACACTCACTCCACTGGATGGAAACATTAAGAATTCTCCCTCTTTCCCGTTTTTCTACTTTCCTTCTTGTTATGTGAGGAAAATATTACCAGTTTCAGGAAACTTTTTTTTGGCTGAGATAATGAGTGGGCTGGACATGTCAAGAGATTGGTCTGCAGTGGTCTGATTGGTCTGCGGTGTAGCATCTTGTCTATAAAATGAACTGCTCGTTATGCGTACATACTCCTTTCTACTGCAGTTTTTTCAAAAGATATAACGTTAACCATTGAGAACTGCAAATATGTTGCTACTGCGCTCAATAACATTGCTGCCCCAAATTTATCAGACGATATTGACAAAGGTCAATGGGAAAAAGTTGTGATGGACTACTTTCTGGAGGACAGTCGTGCCATGCTGACTCTCTCTGACTCTGAAAATGAATCAGACGATGAGGAAATCCCTGAGTTTTGAAATCATTGCAATGTCTGGTAGAAACAGAGTATGATTAATAGAATTCTGTTTTTTGATTGCAAATGCATAGGGAGTCGAAAAGAGAACACATAAGACTCCTAAGTGGCGCAGTGGTCTAAGACACTGCATCTCAGTGCTTGAGGTGTCACTACAGACAACATGGTTCGAATCCAGACTGTATCACAACTGTCTGTGATTGGGAGTCCCATAGGGTGGCGTGCAATTGACCCAACGGTGTCTGAGTTTGGCTGGTGTAGGCAGTCATTGTAAATAAGAATTTGTTCTAAACTGACTTGCCAGGTTAAAAAATATAATTAAATGTATAAAACACCTGTCTCTGGATTACATCTTCAAACTAAGGGAAACCATGGCATCGGTGACAGATCTGATGATTCTTATAGCATTGCACACGGTCAGTGTGAACCAGAGTAACCTGACACAACGGGCCAAGCAAGCTGTACAAACGGAAATGACACAGGACGTCATATTTAATGAAAGGGGTTGCAGTGAAACGGAAATGACACAGGACGTCATATTTAATGAAAGGGGTTGCAGTCTGCCATGAAGCGTTAGAGGAAGTGATTGTTATGTGAGGAACATGGTCGTTATTGTTATGTGAGGAACATGGTAATTAGGAGAAGTAATTGTTATGTGAGGAACATAGTAGTTAGAAGTGATTATTATGTGAGGAACATGGTAGTTAGGGGAAGTGATAGTTATGTGAGGAACATGATAGATGATTATGTGAGGGGAAGTGATAAGCCTGTGAAATATGTGTAAATCCAAGGGCAGTCATTTTTCAAAGCCTTAGTCTATAACATTTTTATAAAATATTTAACAGATGACCCTCTTATGTTTCTCAAAAATAGTTTTAAAATCTGAAAATGTGAAAAGTTGTACTGAAACATTTCACCATTAGAGCAAAAAGAATGACCTCAAGCTTCCAGTATAGAGATACACAACTTCCTGTCAGATTATGGCTGAACATTGCCTATTTTAGTAGTAAGTAAAATCTCTTGATGACATTATTGAACTAAGGTGTTGAACTAAGGTTGTTATAGTATTTTAACAAGAGGGACTTGAAGTTCATGGATCAATAGACCAAGGCCCATTGAGATTGAGTGCATGCTTGAACATCCCTCTTTTAATGCTTGTTTAATTGAGCAACCTTGAAAAAAATGAGATAGATATTCAGCCAGATAAATAGTCCACTCGAGCCGATAACACAGTTCCATTTCATTACAGTTTCTCTCAATCAATTTGGCACATTTATTGACTCTAAGTACAATCCTCACATCACATGGTACATTCAGCACACCACTCTATGTGACCTGCAAAAGGTGATTACTCAATAAAAAAAAATAACTCATGTTTCAAATGTTAATAAATCCATCAATTAATAAATCATTGTCATCAAAACAAAAGGTTCCTTTATCATTGCTTAGACCAAGACTGTCAAAATGCAAAGACATCCTGTCAAATGACAGTATACTCTGAAAGTGTGATAGGTACCCACTACGTAATATTGTCCAATTGCTAATATTGCATAATGTAGGCAGCTGAATAGTATTGATTTGATGTCATGGCACACTATAGACTTTCAACAAAACATTTATTCAAACATTTCTCATCATTGTATGCACACACTATACAGCCAACCGAAAATACGTAAAGAAAGCTTGTACAGAAAAAAATATATACAACAGCAGAATTATCAGGAACTACAATATGTGCAAGAAAAAATGTAATATGCTACAAGTTCATCAACCTCATGGGTCATCCAATCTCTCCTCTCTGTCTGGCCACAACTTTTCATCTACATCACACCTGATATCCTCCTTTACAATGCAACGAGAGAAAAATATTTTGGCATGACGCAGCCACCCCCTACAACAATCTGCTGTGATATCCTCACAACCAGCATCCATTTCACCCAGTAAGGACAACTGGTCGTGAGGATGGTGATCATAGACCTTCCATCTCCATGCAGAAACTCCATCAAAAAATGTGGGTGGGCAACAAACCATTCCCTGATTGTATTTGAATGATGGAAACTTACGTTGTCCCAAACTATAACATACGTTGGCAAGTCATTTCTTACCAACCCCCTCTCATTCTCAGGAATGAGATCCCTGTAAAGAGTTTCCAGGAAATTGAGGAGACGTTGTGTGTTAAGGGGCCCAATGATGTGAATGTGGCTGAGTACACCGTTCCCACATACGGCAGCACACATTGTAATGCTCCCTCCACGCTGGCCTGGCACATCAACAATGGCTCGGTGACCAATGATATTATGGCCACGTCTCCTGACTTTGGTCAAATTGAAACCTGCCTCCTCAACATACACAAAAATGTGTGGGGATTCATCAGCCTCCAGCTCCATCACTCTATAAAATTTAGCAATTTAGGAAATACAGTTTTTCTCAATCGATTTGGTACATTTCTCCAAACTCAGGTAACTGCTCCCAAAACATTTAACCCAGTGATCTGTACACTTTGTAATTGTCCTAAACAGATAGTAAATTCTCCTTCATTTCATCCAAATTACAAATCTAAAGCATCATTTTCTCAAAACACTGTGCACAAAATTCCCTAATGTTATCACAGCAGTTCATACAGCCAACCAAATCTTTAATATATCAGGAAAAACATTTGTACCTTTTTCATTGGTCTTAACAAAGATCACAAGCATTTTTGTACCATTTTCAAAACACAACAAACAAAACTCTGTGAATTGTAAAATAGTCAGTTGCACACCTTATGTCCTCAATTAACCCCAAATTGACATCTGATGAGTTAGTAATCCACTCAACACAGAATAAGCCAATGTCCTAATTGTTCACACAGCTGTCTTAATTACAACAACTACAAAAGGGGAAGAGAAAAAGAGCTGAAGATGTAGGAGAAGGAGCAAGAAGAGCTGAAGATGTAGGAGAAAGAGCAAGAAGAGCTGAGGATGTAGGAGAAAGAGCAAGAAGAGCTGAGGATGTAGTAGAAAGAGCAAGAAGAGCTGAGGATGTAGGAGAAAGAGCAAGAAGAGCTGAGGATGTAGGAGAAAGAGAAAGAAGAGCTGAGGATGTAGGAGAAAGAGAAAGAAGAGCTGAGGATGTAGGAGAAAGAGAAAGAAGAGCTGAGGATGTAGGAGAAAGAGAAAGAAGAGCTGAGGATGTAGGAAGAGGAGAAGATAGAGGAGTAGAGGGAGAAGAGATGGATAGATTGGAGGGCAATGGTATAGTGGAAAGAGAAAGAGTAGATGGACAGAGAGGAAGAGGATGGCAAGGTGTAAGAGGAGGGCAAGGTGTAAGAGGAGGGCAAGGTGTAAGAGGATGGCAAGGTGTAAGAGGAGGGCAAGGTGTAAGAGGAGGGCAAGGTGTAAGAGGAGGGCAAGGTGTAAGAGGAGGGCAAGGTGTAAGTGGAGCGCAAGGTGTAAGAGGAGGACAAGGTGTAAGAGGAGGGCAAGGTGTAAGACGAGGGCAAGGTGTAAGACGAGGGCAAGGTGTAAGAGGAGGGCAAGGTGTAAGAGGAGGGAGGAGAGGTAGAAGGATAGGGTACACACGTGTTTCAAATGAAATCAGAGCCACACTTATTGACCATGTCATAAATCATGGTCTCTCACTGAGAGAAGCTGGGCAGAGAGTTCAGCCCAATATAAACAGATCCACAGTGGCTTCAATTATCCACACATTTCAGAGGGTAAACCGGTAAGTAACTATATCATTCTACTTCTACAATGAGAGTCCATGTAGTCTTGTTTGACATAGGTCTATATTTCTACAGTAAATGTTCCTGCTTGTCCAAACATTTTTCAGAATTGAAGTTAGAGAACATTCAGGTGGACGAACAAGACTTCTTTCAATTGAACAAGAGCATGCCATTGTTGACATGGTGGTCCATAACAACACCCTCCGCCTCAAAGAAATTCTGCAAAGAATAACACAGGACAATCAACTGTTCCACAATATCCACCAATGCAGTCTCTCCACAATTGATCGTGTTCTAAGGAGAAATGCAATCCGAATGAAGCAAGTTTACAAAGTGCCCTTTGAGAGGAACTCCGTTAGAGTGAAGGAGTTGCGATTCCAGTTTGTTCAAGTATGTGCAACCCAATTACTGCACTTTTACTGTCAACACAAAGATATATTTTTCCTGAATTTTAAGTATGTGTCCATAAACTATTCCATGCTACTGTAAGTGAAAAGATTTAGGCATATCTATGTATACTGCTTCTTCAAAGTGTGAACTCAAACTTCAGCAACAGTTTCACAGTAGTATTGACTGCAATCAATGCCATTACTGTAAAACACTAACTTACTGTATTGCACCTTGTGTTCTTTTTACTCTAGAGAATCTTGGAGTTGGATAGCAGTGCAACTCATTATGAGTACCTGTATATTGATGAAGCAGGCTTCAATCTTCACAAAAAAAGGAGAAGAGGGAGAAATGTGATTGGCCATCGTGCTACAGTCAATGTCCCTGGACAACGAGGAGGCAACATCACTCTCTGTGCCACAATTTCTACAACTGGTGTTGTGGCACACAATGCTGTCTTGGGACCATACAACACAGCAAGGCTCCTACATTTTTTAAACCTCCTCAATGTAATCCTCTTTCCGCAGGGTGATCAGGAGCAAATGGTGCGGAAATTTGTAGTTGTTTGGGACAATGTCCAATTCCACCATTCAGCACTTGTGCGAGAGTGGTTTGAGAATCACCCACATTTCAGGATGCTGTTCCTTCCACCATATTCTCCTTTCCTGAATCCAATTGAGGAATTCTTCTCCTCTTGGAGATGGAAAGTACATGATCGCAACCCTAAGTCTTCTTCAAGCGATGGAAGAGGCCTGTGGAGATATTGGGGCACAAGCATGTCAAGGATGGATACAGCATCCAAGGTGTTTTTTCCCACGATGCATGACTCGTGAAAATATTTGCTGTGATGTTGATGAAATTCTCTGGCCAGATGTAATTGAGAGGCATGATCAATAAATTAATTGATTCAATGAATGCAGTACATTTTTTATTTTATTTTTTATTTACCTATGTACTTATTTGCATAATATTTTTTTTGTGGGGTGACAACTCATTGTTATACACCTGAACTCCTCATTAAAGAACTTAATGAAAAACATGTATTTTCATTTATTTATTTGTGTATCTTTAGCTGAATTTGTTATCAAATCAACAGAGAACACACTTTTAGTTTTGATGTTAATATAGAATTTTAATAAATGCATTACTAGAATAAAATGCTGTGTTTCATTGTGCAGTGAATACTTAACTGTTTCGCCAACATAAGAGTGTGTTTAGTTGGCTGTGTTAACTGTTTTGAGAGCTGTTACCTGAGTTTGGAGAAATGTACCAAATCCATTGAGAAAAACTGTAATTGACAGTAGATATTGTAAATCATACAGTTACACATATCCCACATTGTGTAACATATTCTGCATATACAGATTGTACTTGTCAATACTGAAATACATGGAGATTACAGCACTGTGTAGTGTACAATGATGAATTCTTACCTGTACATACTGGTACCTCAGCTCCTTCATCCTCTCACCATTCCTCTCAAAAGGTACCTAGTAGAGTTGCTTCATTTCAATCTGATTTCTCTTCAGCACTCTATCAATTGTGGAGAAGCTGACGGTGTTGACGTTTTGAAAGATGCCGTCATCTTGTATGACTGCACTTTGAATATATTTTAGTCTGATAGCATTGTGTGCTACGAGCATATTACATATGTAAAGTTCTTGTTGAGCAGCGAAGACTGATCTTCTGCCACCACCATGGGGCAGACGCTCAATCCTAGACAGGAAATACAGCACAGTAAATTCTGAGACATGCATTGGCTAAGTTTACTGGAATACCAGTGTGAAGAAATATTGCAGTACAATATTCTCTCCTGAATGTCTGGACTATTGACGACACCGTGGACCGGCCCACATTAGGCTGCTCTCTCCGACCAGCCTCTGTCATACTTAGGCCATGGTTGATGACATGGTCTATAATTGTTTCCCATATCTCATTTGGAATTTTTCTGTGCCTTTGCCTTTCTCTTGCTCTTCCTCATCGTCTATGCCCCACTCTCCCTCTTCCTCTTCCCCTCACCATAACCCCCCCACACTCTAATGCCCCTTCCTCTTGCACGAGCAGACTCTTACCCCTGTCTCCTGCCTGCTCCATATTCCACAGCTGTAAAATTCAGTCTTACCCTTGAAGAACTGATAGGTTATGAGTTTCACCTGTCAGCTAAATTGGACAGCATTTGCGATTGGTTGCTCTAAATTGTGAGGAAATGGAATTGTTCACCATCTAGCCTAGTCTATCCATCTGACAACTTTTACAACAATACCACATAACTATTATGTATCTAATATACAGAGGGGAGAACAAGTATTTGATACACTGCCAATTTTGCAGGTTTTCCTACTTACAAAGCATGTAGAGTAATTTGTATCATAGGTACACTTCAACTGTGAGAGATGGAATCTAAAACAAAAATCCAGAAAATCACATTGTATGATTTTTAAATAATTAATTTGCATTTTATTGCATGACATAAGTATTTGATCACCTACCAACCAGTAAGAATTCCGGCTCTCACAGACCTGTTAGTTTTTCTTTAAGAATCCCTCCTGCTCTCCACTCATTACCTGTATTAACTGCAACTGTTTGAACTCGTTATAAAAGACACCTGTCCACACAGTCAATCAAACAGACTCCAACCTCTCCACAATAGCCAAGACCAGAGAGCTGTGTAAGGACATCAGGGATAAAATTGTAGACCTGCACAAGGCTGGGATGGGCTACAGGACAATAGGCAAGCAGCTTGGTGAGAAGGCAAAAACTGTTGCCGCAATTATTAGAAAATGGAAGAAGTTCAAGATGACGGTCAATCTCCCTCGGTCTGGGGCACCATGCAAGATCTTACCTCGTGGGGCATCAATGATCATGAGGAAGGTGAGGGATCAGCCCAGAACTACACGGCAGGACCTGGTCAATGACCTGAAGAGAGCTGGGACCACAGTCTCAAAGAAAACCATTAGTAACACACTACGCCGTCATGGATTCAAATCCTGCAGCGCACGCAAGGTCCCCCTGCTCAAGCCAGTGCATGTCCAGGCCCGTCTGAAATTTGCCAATGACCATCTGGATGATCCAGAGGAGGAATGGGAGAAGGTCATGTGGTCTGATGAGACAAAAATAGAGCTTTTTAGTCTAAACTTCACTCGCCGTGTTTGGAGGAAGAAGAAGGATGAGTACAACCCCAAGAACACCATCCCAACCGTGAAGCATGGAGGTGGAAACATCATTCTTTGGGGATGCTTTTCTGCAAAGGGGACAGGACGACAGTACCATATTAAGGGGAGGATGGATTGGGCCATGTATCGCGAGATCTTGGCCAACAACCTCCTTCCCTCAGTAAGAGCATTGAAGATGGGTCGTGGCTGGGTCTTCCAGCATGACAACGACCCGAAACACACAGCCAGGGCAACTAAGGAGTGGCTCGGTAAGAAGCATCTCAAGGTCCTGGAGTGGCCTAGCCAGTCTCCAGACCTGAACCCAATAGAAAATCTTTGGAGGGAGCTGAAAGTCCGTATTGCCCAGCGACGGCCCCGAAATCTGAAGGATCTGGAGAAGGTCTGTATGGAGGAGTGGGCCAAAATCCCTGCTGCACGGTGTGCAAACCTGGTCAAGAACTACAGGAAACGTATGATCTCTGTAATTGCAAACAAATGTTTCTGCACCAAATATTAAGTTCTGCTTTTCTGATGTACCAAATACTTATGTCATGCAATAAAATGCAAATGAATGATACAATGTGATTTTCTGGATTTTTGTTTTAGATTCCGTCACTCACAGTTGAGGAGTACCTATGATAAAAATTACGGACTTCTACATGCTTTGTAAGTGGGAAAACCTGCAAAATCGACAATGTATCAAATACTTGTTCTCCCCACTGTATGTGTGACAGGTTATTCTGATTGTTGGTGGTTCTATTTAGCATGTAGGGATTTACACAATGAACATGTGTATAATTGCATTTGAGAGTAATATGATTCAATAGCAAATGAATGCAAACTATTTGGATCTCCAAGGCTTACTCAGTGCATTATGTGCCAAAGCAAGTATACATGACTATAGTCATGTGAACAAATGACCTAATGTTCATATAGTTAGTCATATAGTTTGACAAAGTCATTGGATGATTGTGCCAAAGCGATTGAGAAAAACTGTAACTGAATATGCTGGTTTGCTGTGTCAAAATCAATGTGAGAGTCATATACAGGCACAGATATGCCCAATACTTACAGCTTTCTCTGTGAATAAATTGGCCAATCAGTATATTTAGTGATTTAATAATTAATTCAATGGGCTGTGGGTTCACAGTCCAGAAGGTGTAAGGTTGGGATGGTGGGGGACGGATGTACTAAACAAGTCTGGTTTGAGAGTACTACTATACTGTTCTGATCTGGGGTACAGGGGGATAGATAGATAGATAGATAGATAGATAGATAGATAGATAGATAGATAGATAGATAGATAGATAGATAGATAGATAGATAGATAGATAGATAGATAGATAGATAGATAGATAGATAGATAGATAGATAGATAGATAGATAGATAGATAGATAGATAGATGGAGGTGTTGTTGCCTACCTTCACCACCTGGGGTGACCCGTCAGGAAGTCCAGGACCCAGTTGCACAGTGAGGGGTTCAGACCCAGGGCCCCTGAGCTTAATGATGAGCTTGGAGGGCACCATGGCGTTGAAGGCTGAGCTGTAGCCAATGAACAGCATTCTTACATAGGTATTTGTCTTGTCCAGGTGGGATAGGGCGGTGTGCAGTGCGATGGTGATTGCATCATCCGTGGATCCGTTGGGCGGTATGCAAATTGTAGTGGGTCTAGGGTGTGGGACAACAGTGCAGAACGCCAGCCTACAGGGACATGACATAGCACACAGCGAGCAGCTCAAACCCCATCGATTTCCCATACATCACAATGCCTAGTCCCCACAGACACACACACACACACACACACACACACAAGTGCAACCGCGCACACACAAACACACACACACACAAACACACATGCACCCACACCTATCCATTACTGCCCTGTCCCAGTATCCCTAAGAATGCAGAGGCCATGTGCAGACATATGCATACTGACACACACACACAAACACACACAGACAGACAGACAGACAGACAGACAGACAGACAGACAGACAGACAGACAGACAGACAGACAGACAGACAGACAGACAGACAGACAGACAGACAGACAGACAGACAGACAGACAGACAGACAGACAGACAGAGCAGCACACAGGTGTTGTTTAATCTATACATGTAAATAAATATATTAAAGCATGTTGTGTTTAAACACCAAGATAAAGATATTGAAGCATGTTTATTGAAGCATGTTGTGTTTATACATTAAGGTAAAGATAGATAGATAGATAGATAGATAGATAGATAGATAGATAGATAGATAGATAGATAGATAGATAGATAGATAGATAGATAGATAGATAGATAGATAGATAGATAGAATCCCTCCAGCCCTCCGTGGGTAGGAATCCCTCCATATGCCCTAGTGTAGTGGTATAGTAAGCTAGCTCACCTGTATTACTCGAAAGCTGCTTAGCCCACCGTCAGCCTGTAAAAACACGCCTGTTGTATTTGGCTGAGAACAAATTAAAATGATTTAATAAAAATAACGTGTTATTTGCTGTGTGTCCATCTACTGTTAGTGGTCTTGAGTGCTATAATGTCAGAAAGGTTCTGGTAAATAACAAGAGGGTGTTGTTCCTGTACTAATGTACTCTCTTTCTCCTTCTCTTTCTGGTGATGTTCCTTTCTTCTTAATGGAAAAAGGTAAGAGCACTTCTTTATTTATTTATTTGTTGTTGTCATTTTGTTCAGCAACCAAGTTCCAAAGAGGACTGCAGCGAGTTTAGAGCTAAGACACTTGGGTAAGCACTTTTTAAAGTCATTAGCAAAGCCCTCCAATTGAGTAAGTCATTAAACAAGCTTGCGGCAAATGAAATGAAGCAATGCTCAGAGAATATAACACACAGGCACTCGAGCGAGCATACGTAAGCAAGCACACACACACACACACACACACACACACACACACACACACACGCATACTCTCTCTCTCTGTCTCTCTCTCTCTCTCTCTCTCTCTCTATCTATATATATATATATATATATATATATACAGTATTTCTCTCTCTCTCGCTCTCTCTGTCTGTTTCTCTCACTCCAATTCACTCCCTGTAAAACAAACAAAGCGTCTGAGGGACTTTGTCCTTCTTTGTGAGCTGCAGTTGTAGTCTACATGAAGAAAAAGGACATTTTTATTCTCCAGTAGCCTTCAGACAGTTTAACCAGTTGGTCTATACTATTTTTATTTTATTTAACAAGGCAAGTCAATTAAGAACAAATTCTTATTTACAATGACAGACTACCTACAGGGTCAGCCATAGTAGTACAGAGACCCTGGAGCAAATTAGGGTTTAGTGCCTTGCTCAAGGACCCATCAACATGTTTTTCACCTCGTCAGCTTGTGTATTCAAACCAGCAACCTTTCGGTTACTGGCCCAACGCTCTAACCGCTAGGCTGCCTGCTGCCCTATAAAGCTGACCAAGGAGAAAGTAATTGCCACATGCTATAGTTAGAGTTTGTATCTTTCTCTCTAGCTTATGTTTCACATTCAATCATGTAGGAAGAAAGCCTTCGGAGTTCCCGGCTGACACAGTCAGGACCCCTCTGTGTGTGTTTGCCTGTTGACAGTTAGTTTTCTGAATTAAACCATATTGATCAAGGAGAATATTTAATAATGGGCTGAAAATAGTTTTATTAATGTAGTTTGTTAGAAATAACTTTTCAAATACTCAAGGTTTTCAAATATAGTTTATATAGAGTTTCTATAATATATTTTTTATAATGTAGTTTATATTCTGTAGAGTTTCAACTAAAATTCAACTGTTTTCTTTGATATTGAAATACAGGTCTGAGAAAAAATAATATTTGAAAGTATTTTGGATACCATTCATAAAACATATGTTGAAAATCTGAAGTTATTTGACAACAGAAAATATATATTTATTTGATGGTATCCAAATATTTAATGAAGAACCACGAACTATGACAGTTAGTTTAGTTAGTCTAAATATATGATCATAAGCACATGGTTTGGAGGGCTCTTAAATATTAAATACATGAGGAACATTAAATACATGAGGAACATTAAATACTTGAGGAACATTAAATACATGAGGAACATTAAATACATGAGGAACATTAAATACTTGAGAAACATTAAATACTTGAGGAACATTAAATACATGAGGAACATTAAATACATGAGGAACATGGAGTCACCGCAGCATTAAAGTAGACCACTTTTGAGCTTTAAATTGACTAACACATATACTGTATGTTCATAATGAGTGACACAAGGTAATACAGCAGCACTTGACATCCAGTTCTTATACATGTGTAGTAACTTTGTGATTATTACAATGGCAACATTGTTGTTACATAAGACTTTGGAAATGATGTCATAGTTATGGAGTTATTACATGAGTGGCATAAGGAACAGTTCCTCACTATTCCTCTTGTACTTACAAAAACACTCAGCTCATTATGCAAATTAAATGAAATTACCAAGTATTATGTAACAACATGCTAATAAAATGTTGCTCCAAAAGCAATTACACAGGCACAAGAACAGTTTAATTTGAAGGGTTACTGACAATGCTTACAGTAACACGATATGGCTATTAAGTGTCCAAAAGAAACTAAAAATCCCCAAATTGCCTTCTTGAATCAACTACAGCTAAGGTCGGTGGAAAATCATGTTAGTTTGTATTCTGAGTAAACTATCCCTTTAAAGATGGTATAGTGTGTGTTTGAAAAAAGAACACTTGGCCTCAGATGGACAAAGAGGTTTACGGGATTGGTGTCCCAATACCGGGACAGTTGCTGCTCAATATGCAATATGTGACAAGAATGGCGTGTCTTATATAGACAGAAAGCTTAAATTCTTGTTAATCTAACTGCAATGTCCAATTTACAGAAGCCGTTAAAGATAAAAAAAGACCATGCTATTGTTTGCACAACAACAAAACACTTTTATCACGGTAACTGGTTTGGTACATTCACCTCTGAAGGTGAACAATGTACTTACATTCAGTAATCTTGCTCTGATTTGTCATTCTGACGGTCCCAGAGATAAAATGTAGTGTAGCTTTGTTCAAAATAATTTTTTATATTCAAATGTAGGAACTGGGTTCTACAGTTTGACCCCACTTCTGTCTCTGGCTCCACACCCACCCCACCCAGCCATCTAGATTTGTGAAGGTTAGTGTCTTTTCTGTAGGGAAGCTAATGATCCATCATGTATGACATTCATGATGTGTAAACTTAATTTTTTCATTAACATAGCATTGTTGTATGTTCTCTATAGTTATGTACTTGACAATTTATACATTGACCAATTCGGCACATTTGGGAAAACTCCTGGCAGACTTAAAATATTGTGTAGTGATGTAATTCTTCACTGGATCAGTCTGAAAACTTTGCACACACACTGCTGCCATCTGGTGGACACATTCTTAATTACAGCTTGAATACTACATCACTGTCTGGCCTTTCTCTTGCATTTCAAAGTGTTATATTCTCCTACATTAATTTCACATTTCCACAAACTTAAATATGTTTCCTTTCAAATGATTTCAAGCATATGCATATCCTTGCTTCAGATCCTGAGCTACAGGCAGTTAGATTTGGGTATGACATTTGAAAATGGAAAAAAAGGCTCCAATCCATTGTTTGCAAATGGCTTATTTTTTATTTTCTTAATATATTTTTTAAATTTTAACTTTATTTAACTAAGCAAGTCAGTTAAGAACAAATTCTTATTTACAATGACGGCCTACCTACAGGGTCAGCCTCTGGAGCAAATTAGGGTTAAGTGCCTTGCTCTTGCTTTGAATTAGTCTGCAGTATTTTTAGGTATCATAAAATGAATTGCAGCTTTTAAAATGTTCAGTTGAAAGAGTCATACAGTAGTTGAGCATCACAACTTATTTATAAGTTTATATCTGTACAAAATATAATTGGTTATTTGGTTTCACTTCTTGTAGTGCCTGACTGATCGTTTGTCTCTTGTTTGGTGAGACACCAGCGTGTGTCTGTGAGTCAGTGAGCATCAGGAGTTAAGGTGAACCCCATCAGAGGGAGTCTGGGAGTCTGAGGGGGCCTTTAGAGCAGCCTAACCAAGAGGAACAGAATGCTAACAGGGGAGACGGGCGGGACACTCACAGTCAAAAAAACAAAGACCACATTACTTCTCTCTCCTAACTTAACATAACCTATTCTAACCTAACCTAACCTATTCTACTCTAACCTAACTTAACCTATTCTACTCTAAACTAATGTAACCTAACCTTACCCCACCTACCTTTCCCTCCACTTCCTACACCACCCATACCTGTGTCCTCCCTTCCCCTGACCTTGCCCTCGTTTCCTCTGGCCAGCCATGTCCCCAAAAACACCATCCTCAACCGACCAACCATGGATAAAGAGACAAACACCAGCCTGAACCGACCAACCCTGGATAAAGAGACAAACACCAGCCTGAACTGACCAACCCTGGATAAAGAGACAAACACCAGCCTGAACTGACCAACCCTGGATAAAGAGACAAACACCAGCCTGAACTGACCAACCCTGGATAAAGAGACAAACACCAGCCTGAACTGACCAACCCTGGATAAAGAGACAAACACCAGCCTGAACCGACCAACCATGGATAAAGAGACAAACACCAGCCTGAACCGACCTACCCTGGATAAAGAGACAAACACCAGCCTGAACCGACCAACCCTGGATAAAGAGACCAAAAAAATCACTGGGAGGCACAATAGTGTCAGTGGCAGGAGCCACCAGCTGCAGTCCCCAACGAGCCTATTCATCATTGTAAACTCATTTAAAGGGCTGAATGCATATGCTGACGTCGTTGAGCTAGCGATTAGCTTGATAATGCGGAAAACTCACCCACTGTTGAATCATCGGTTTTCTCTTTTCATTCAATTTAAAAGGTTTTAATTGGACCAACCTTTGGCTCCTGACTGTGGGTGTATCAATTAACATGTGTCAAGAATAAAATTAAGAATACAACAATAAAATATTAATATGAACAAAAAACTGTTTCTATGATATAGCAGAAGGTCTGTGTAGATTGGACTAATTTCCTAACAAATGCCAGTGAACAATGTGAAAAGTAGGCTACATTCCAAGTTCCTTGATTCATTATGCTGCAAATTGTTGCATTGTTTTGGATTATACTAATCATTTAGAGTGTGTAAATAAGGAAGTGGGCATTTTTTATGAGCTGTTTTAGGCTTGGGGTCGGTTTTGAGGCCTCTGTCTTTGGGACCTTACAAGGGGGTGAAGGCTCAACCCTAACATTACATCTCCATATATAGTCAGGCAGCCTCACCACTAACCCAGGGCAGACTGGATGTCTGGCTGGAGGCTGGGTGTGGCTCACCCTTGGCCCTCTGAGCTCGGAACAGGCAGCAGAGAAGAGGGGGAGAGATGGAGGAGAGAGGGATGTTTTCATGACGGGAGTGTCAAAGCTAGTGTGAGTGAATACAAACTCATTGTTATTAAAGAGTCCACTGCTCTGAAACTATATCAGGAGAGACAGACATGTCCACTGCTCTGCAACTAGATCAGGAGAGACAGACATGTCCACTGCTCTGAAACTAGATCAGGAGAGACAGACATGTCCACTGCTCTGCAACTAGATCAGGAGAGACAGACACATTTGCCAGGTTCTATTGCCAAGAGAGGGAGTGCCACATCCCTAGAGACAAAAGCCACTTCAGGGCAGATGAGACACATGCAGGGATATAAACATCATTGTTTATAATGAGGTCCATAAGTTGAATGAGTAGAATGGGGTCAATTTTTTTGAATGAGGTCCATGAGTAGAATGAGGTCTGTGAGTAGAATGAGTAGCATGAGTAGATTGAGTTCCATGAGACGAATGAGGTCTGTGAGTAGAATGAGTAGAATGAGGTCTATGAGACGAATGAGGTCCATGAGTAGAATGAGTATAATGAGGTCCATGAGTATAATGAAGTCCATGAGTAGAATGAGGTCCATGAGAAGAATGAGTAGAATGAGGTCCATGAGTAGAATGAGGTCCATGAGTAGAATGAGTAGAATGAGATCCATGAGTAGAATGAGTAGAATGAGTAGAATGAGGTCCATGAGTAGAATGAGTAGAATGAGTAGAATGAGGTCCATGAGTAGAATGAGTAGAATGAGTAGAATGAGGTCCATGAGTAGAATGAGGTCCATGAGTAGAATGAGTCATGATTTTTGGTAATCTATGTGTAGTTTTATTCAAGTCTTGTCTCTCTATCCCAGCAGTTCCCTGGCAGAGGGAAAGGCAGGCAGGCATTCACACAGCAGCACAACATCCAGCACAACATCCAAGTCCAAAATGACACCCTATTCCATTTGTAGTGCACTACATTCGGTCAGGGCCCAAAGGGATCTGGTCAAAAGTAGGGAATAGAGTGCCATTTGGGACACAGCCCTAGACTTCTATATGTGAATTACGCCTCCACTGATAGAAATGCCAACAACTTTTTTACAACGATTTCTCAACAGGGAATTAGGGGAAAGGAGAGACGGCATGCCAGCCAGCCACATGATTTACAAGAGAGAAACAGTGAGAGAGTGGTGGAGTGTGTGTGTGTACGTACATGCGTGTGTGTGCTCAGGTTGACAGAAATTGGCTCAGTTTTTTTCCCCTCACACACACACACCTTAGGATGACATTCTAAATTCATAGACTCAAAGGGACCTAAATTAGTTGCTGGAATTGACCCTCATGTACCTTCTATTTCAATGGATTTTGTTTCCATTTTATATTTCCTCCTCTTTTCCTCTCTTATATCATGAATGAGCTCCCTGTGGGAATTGAACCTGTGACCTTGATGTTTGTAGCACCATGCTCTTACAGAGAGAGCCATAAAAGATGTCTCTGGAGAGAGTCCATGCAGCAGAGGGTGAAACTTCATCGGGACCCATGTGGCATGATATCAGGGGGTGGTAGTGCCAATGTACCTTTGCGTGTTTGTCGTGCCCTTGGCAAGCCTGGAGCAGCCTGTGGTCGTCACGTCAACACCCCATTCCCTAGCAACAGCTGGGGTATTATTGTGGTGATGTTTTTCTCAGATGCTCACTACCCTCTGTGATCCCACCGTCAGGGAACACAAAGGGCCTCTCATTTTACCAAACCCCATTGACCCTCTGTGAATCCTGTTACCCTAAACATGCCCACCTCTGTCCCTCCCTGTTTTCACACTGCAGGCTACACCTCTGTCCCTTCCTGTCTCCACACTGCAGGCGACACCTCTGTCCCTCCCTGTCTTCACAGTAGCCTCGTCCAGTGGGCTAGTCACCCTTATAGGGTCAGTCCCCGGGGCCCTTGTTAAACACCATTAAGGCAGTGCACACACACACTCACTCACTCGCGCACACACGCTTACACAAACACACACAGCTCCCTGTGGTACTCCCGGACCCTTCCTCCTACCCCAGGGCTCCTCCTCACGCCACAAGGGCCTCTCATGTTCAGGGGCCGGTGGACCATGCTCTCTGACACAGATGTTTCCTCTCTTAAAACATAACGGCTGATTTCTGGGCAGCTCGCTCTGGAGACGGGAGGCTTCCTGTCCTTAATTGGGTTTACTCAGGTGTTCCCAGACAGGATTTGGGGAATGTTTTCATGTGGAATGTGGTTGAATCAGGAATGTGGATTACTGGTACACCGTTGCAAGACTGTCATGTTTCATGAGCCAATTTAGACATTTTAAGGTCTGATCATGAGGGTTTAAACATGGAAAACCAAAAAAGGTGTTTCTCAACCATAAAACCTCAGAATAGTATCCTTGTACAGTAAATGATTAGCAAGCTTTCACTAGCAATCAAGGCAGACCTAGTTAACTTCAGTAATCTATCTAACTGTCATTATTTGCTTGCTTGAGCCCCAAATCACATTTTCAATCGACAGGGAGAGCTTATCTGTTTTCAGTAAAATCTTGGATTATTGATGAGGTTTAACAGTGATCATGAATGTTGAAGGTACAGGTCTGGGATCAGGAAATAGTCTAATCTTTTTGCACAGTAGCGGTGCTCTTTCTCTCAGAACTGTAAATTAGCCTATGTATTTCTGATTGATGCTTTTGGACCAATTTTCCTTTGTTTTACATACTTCTTACACTATATGCAGCCTGAATGCTGAATGCTGATTGGCTGACAGACTTGGTATAGCTGCTGGTTAGGAACTGTATGGATACACATCAAAATAGCATTATGGTATTAAGCAGGCTACAGTAGCACGGAGAGATGTCTTACAGTTAAATATGTAATTTTAAACACCCATGCTCTTAAATTGTTAGTGAACATATCAGAGACAAGAACACCAATTAATTGTGAAAATGTGAGAAATGCTTCCCCTGGCAACCACAACAATCAATTCCCTATTTATACATGGTCACGTCGCAAAAAAAAAAATAAAAAAAAATAATTGATCACATTTCTATAGTGCTCTATAATATATAAAATGGCACCCTATTCCCTACATAGTGCATTACAATACTTTTGACCTATGTAGGGAATAGGGTGCCATTTGGAATACAATCACATGATGATTCCTCCCATTTAACATGGATTTATAACCTGTTTGTATTGCTTTTAAATGTACTTGCGGGAATTGTACTTGTAATCAACATTTCTACATTGATGTGCTTAAACCAGAACCACAAGCCCATCTAATAATAAAGTAATGTAAATGACTCTGTATTGAGAAACAATTCAAATCTTTTTTTTGAGACAACCATGAGACTGGAGGAAGAAATTATGCAATACATTATCTCTCTCTCTCTCCCTCCCTCTCTCTCGCTCTCTCTCTCTTTCTAAGCTGCCTAGAGTAAATGTATTAATTTGTAAAAGACAACATGCCAGAAAATAAGAAAAGACGATAAAGAATGAAAGATCCAGCTGAAGGAATGAAAATAAAATATCTAATGGAGAATCAATCTGAGGGTGTTGTGGAGGGCTGAGGGTGTTGTGGAGGGCTGAGGGTGTTGTGGAGAGCTGAGGGTGTTGTGTAGAGCTGAGGATGTTGTGGAGGGCTGAGGGTGTTGTGGAGGGCTGAGGGTGTTATGGAGAGCTGAGGATGTTGTGGAGAGCTGAGGATGTTGTGTAGAGCTGAGGATGTTGTGGAGGGCTGAGGGTGTTGTGGAGGGCTGAGGGTGTTGTGGAGGGCTGAGGGTGTTGTGGAGAGCTGAGGGTGTTGTGTAGAGCTGAGGATGTTGTGGAGGGCTGAGGGTGTTGTGGAGGGCTGAGGGTGTTATGGAGAGCTGAGGATGTTGTGGAGAGCTGAGGATGTTGTGTAGAGCTGAGGAGGTTGTGGAGGGCTGAGGGTGTTGTGGAGGGCTGAGGGTGTTGTGGAGGGCTGAGGGTGTTGTGGAGGGCTAAGGGTGTTGTAGAGGGCTAAGGGTGTTGTGGAGGGTTGAGGGTGTTGTAGAGGGCTGAGGGTGTTGTTGAGGGTTGAGGGTGTTGTAGAGGGCTGAGGGTGTTGTTGAGGGTGTTGTAGAGGGCTGAGGGTGTTGTGGAGGGCTGAGGGTGTTGTAGAGGGCTGAGGGTGTTGTGGGCTGAGGGTGAATCAACTCATAACAGCTTGTAGGGCTGACATTCCAAATGAAAAATGGAGAAGAGAGAAGAAAGAAAACACTAGTGTTTGTTAGTGAGGACTATTGGTGTTTGTTAATGTGTTGTTAGTGAGGACTATTGGTGTTTGTTAATGTGTTGTTAGTGAGGACTATTGGTGTTTGTTAATGAGCCCTCTGAAATGTGGCACTCTGAGATGTAGCACCCTGAGATGTAGCCCTCTGAGATGTAGCACTCTGAGATGTAGCCCTCTGAGATGTAGCACCCTGAGATGTAGCCCTCTGAGATGTAGCACTCTGAAATGTAGCACTCTGAGATGTAGCACCCTGAGATGTAGCCCTCTGAGATGTAGCACTCTGAGATGTAGCACTCTGAGATGTAGCACCCTGAGATGTAGCCCTCTGAGATGTAGCACTCTGAGATGTAGCCCTCTGAGATGTAGCACTCTGAGATGTAGCACTCTGAGATGTAGCCCTCTGAGATGTATATGTGGGATGTTGTCTCACAGTCCTCTGTATGACCATGGTGTGCTGTGGGATGTTCTCTCACATTCCTCTCTATGACCATGGTGTGCTGTGGGATGTTCTCTCACAGTCCTCTGTATGACCATGGTGTGCTGTAGGATGTTCTCACATAGTCCTCTGTATGACCATGGTGTGCTGTAGGATGTTCTCACACAGTCCTCTGACTGCCGCTAGCTGTCCCCAGGGGGTTCTGCTGTATGAGATAGTACGCATCTCACCTAAATTAAATAGCTACGGAAAACTTAGTCTCGTCATGTTTGTAATTGTAAAAGTTTGCAGTTATACAGTAGAAAACAGAACAGGAAAACAAAGTTAAGAAAAATATGAAAACAAAATATCCATAATTGTTTAGAGGTATTGGTCCCTGTACAAAACAATACCAGTATTAACAAGATAGTCATTAGTCATTTAGAGGTGTTGGTCTCTGTACAAAACAATACCAGTATTAACAAGAGAGTCATAATAGTCGTTTAGAGGTATTAGTCTCTGTACAAAATAATACCGTATTAACAAGGGAGTCATTAGTCGTTTAGAGGTATTAGTCTCTGTACAAAACAATACCAGTATTAACAAGAGAGTCATAATAGTCGTTTAGAGGTATTAGTCTCTGTACAAAACAATACCGGTATTAACAAGGGAGTCATTAGTCGTTTAGAGGTATTGGTCTCTCTACAAAACAATACCGGTATTAACAAGAGAGTCATAATTGGACAAAGTATCTTAATTACTCACCTTGGATACAGTAATTCAACTGGAGAATGCTAATCAGCATAGATTGTGTGTTTGTTTCTGTCTATTTTACCAGAGTGGTGATGAACTTGGCATATTAATGAACAAACATTGTGCTTAATAGATGATTGTTAATGGACTACTAAGTTACAAACTATCCAACGGCCGGGGACAAAAACTGTCTTCTGTCATGCCAAAAATAATGGTTTTGTTTCATTCTTAGTTGGTGTGTGTGTGTGTGTGTGTGTGCACATGTGTGTGTGTCTGTTTGCTAATGATGTCAAACACTAACATCTGCATGTATTACAACTGCAGTCTTTGATGGAGGATTCTTCCTTCTTCAATCTGCCTGCCAACAGTTGAATAGAGAGAACAATCAGAGAGATAGAGAAAGGGATCAGGGAAGAGATTGGGGATGAAAGATTGAGATGGGGATGATACAGACAGTATGATAGTGAGAAAGAAAGAGGGAGAGTTTGAGAGAGAGAGAGAGAGAGATAGAGAGAGAGAGAGAGAGAGAGAGAGAGATGGTTTATAGGCGAGGGGAATGGGTTGGGGAAGTGTGAGTGCTGCTGGTAAGAGACTGAGAGACAGCCAGGGAAACAGATGTGCTTTAAATTAGCCAAGGCTGAAGAATGTGGTACATACACACACACACACACACACACACAATGGAACACTCACACTCCACCTCTGCTATGGTCCAATCAGCCCAGAATAGAACACATCAGGGGACTGGCAAGCCGGGGCCTGAGCTACCCACTACCCAGACTCCTCTGCTCCCTACTGTACAGCACAGCACCCTTCATTAGTGTGCCCCAGCCATACGGCCAGCAGTCACCACAATTATTCCCCCCTCAACCACAGTTGAAATGTCTTTCTTTCCGTCTCCTCCTCCTCCTTTTCCTTCACCTCCTACGCTGACTCTAGGTGTTTCTGACATTCAGGTTGTCGACTCTGGAATGAAAACTTGACACATCTCGTGACCTCCCAGAACAGAATGTGGCTTTACTTTCTTCTCTGTCATTGGACAAGATGTAACGTGGCTGTCTGTGGTTTATACCTTCTGCTCTTCTGCTCTCACCTTTTTATTTAGGCATGAGCATGTTCTGTCTTAGTCTTCTCTCTCTCTCTCTCTAACACATACACACACACACACACATTCACCGGCACATACAGTCACACACATGCACATACACACCACAGGAGGCTGCTGAGAACAGCTCATAATAATGTCTTGAACGGAGCTAATGGTATTTGATACCATTCCCCTTGTTCCGCTCGAGCCATTACCATGAGCCTGTCTTCCCAAATTAAGGTGTCACCAGCCTCCTGTGACACACACACACATTTTCCATCTCTTTCACAGTCTTCTAGCTGTCTCCCTGTCCATGTATGTTGCACCTGTTTTCCCTGGTGCCTGAGAGGTATTCAAAATACTTTCAAATATGATTAGTTTTTCTGATACCTGTATTTGAATATCATAGAAAGTAGTTGCCTTTAGTTGAAACTCTATATAAGCTATATTACTGTATATACATTACATGCATATTATATAAAATATATTCTCTATGTAAAGTAGCCTAATGGTTAGAGAGTGGCTGGAGGGTTGCCAGCTTGAACCCCGGGTCTGTCTGGAAAAATCTGTCAGGAATGGAAAGGGGATGGAGCTGGCAACCGGAGGTATCATATCCTAGATTTCATTGCTTGCCGTTGTGCCCTGCAAGACACTTAACGCCCCACAACAACAGCACAGTGTGGCAGCCCCCCACACATCTCCAAAAAAACCTGTGTATGTATATGTGACTTTTAGAGGGGTTGGATTAAAAGCAGAAGTAAACTTTGTATACAATTGACCAATAAAGTGACTTTAATCTTAAACTATATTAGAGTTGGTATTTTTAAATACAGCCCTAATCATGGCTAATCCATAGTTGGACCAGTCTCTCCATGAGTTTAGGCATGCATCTCTCTCTCTCTCTCTCTCTCTCTCTCTCTCTCTCTCTCTCTCTCTCTCTCTCTCTCTCTCTCCCTCCCCCTCCCTCCCTCTCTCTCTCTCTCTCAATTTCTCTCCATCCCTCTCTATATAGAAAATACTGGCACTGATTATGCATGGGCCGGCCGGCGAGAGACGAGAGATAGATCAACTGGCCCAGCCTCACAGACCGCAGCACCTGTGTACTCATAATTAAAACAAACCACAGACAGCCAGTATAGTTTGCCTGCACTGCGCCGACATCCAGGGCTGCATGCTTACTTACAAGCTAAAACCAACAATGCAGTTTTACGAAAAATAAGTGTTAAGTAATGAATAGATAAGTAAAAGTAAAAAATAAAAATAACAAATAATTAAAGAGCAGCGTCTGTGTTGGTGTTTTGTTTTCCCCCAAATAACACATTACAGAACACCAGTAAAGGTTAAATTAAGGTTAAGTGCCTTGACTGCTCAAATTGACTGGGTGCGTGAGCCTGGTGCTGAGTCTGGTGCCTGAGTCTGGTGCTGAGCCTGGTGCCTGAGTCTGGTGCCTGAGTCTGGTGCTGAGTCTGGTGCTGAGTCTGGTGCCTGAGTCTGGTGCCTGAGTCTGGTGCTGAGTCTGGTGCCTGTTAGTGAGAATTTCTCCTTCACCAAGATAATTCATTCATCTGACAAGTGTGGCATATCAAGATGCTGATTAAACTACATGATCATTGTACAGGTGCACCTTGTGCTGGGGACAATAAAAGGCCACTCTAAAACATGCAGTTTTGTCACACAACATAATGCAACAAACGTTTTGAGGGAGCGTACAATTGGCATGCTGACTGCAGGAATGTCCAACAGAGCTGTTGCCAGGGAATTTAATGTTCATTTCTCTACCATAAGCCGCCTCCTACATCGTTTCAGAATTTTACAGTACGTCCAACCAGCCTCACAACTGCAGGCCACGTGTAACCACGCCAGCCCAGGACATCCACATTCACCTGCGGAATCGTCTGAGGAGGGGGGGTTAGGTGTTTATGTCTGTAATAAAGCTCTTTTGTGGGGAAAAACTCATTTTCATTGGCTGGGCATGGCTCCCAAGTAAGTGGGCCTATGCCCTCCCAGGCCCACCCATGTGAAGTCCATAAATTAGGGCCTAATGAATTTATTTCAATTGACTGATTTACTTCTATGAACTGTAACTTTTGAAATTGATGAGTGTTGCATTTATATTTTTGTTCAGTATACTTTAAAGAACTAGTAACATAATAACTGCTACTGCCTGAGCAGAGATGAGATGATGAGATGATGACTTTAAGGAATTAAAAATAATAAAATAAATAAAAACTTAAGTAATATATACAACAAAAGTAGATTTAATTTCTTACTGGTACGGGACACCCAAGTCCGCACACGGATGTTTTTTAATACTACAAAAATTACAGGGTAGCCTACTCTGCTGACACTGACAAACAGATCAATAAAAATGTTGTTGTCTGATCCATATAGTCTTGTCCAAAAACAAACAGATATGGCACTGACCCAATGATAAAGACCATGAATATGCACACTCAGTGAGAATATCGCCGATGTTATCCGCTGGTGCCAATAAGATAACCTACTGTTTGCTCAATTAAGTTAAGAATTTGTATAATTTCTTTACAGCAATAGCCATTTGCTTTCCAAACTGTTTCTCTGTGATTGTATTTTTAAATACTGCGATATGCCTGGCTGGGTCTTTTCTTCTGACAGTCGCAACTTAACAATCATCTGTTTGATATAATTGAACAGAAACCGAACCAACCTCAAAAAGCACTAACCGCTCAGCACTACAAGCCTGTGATGTGGCCGTGGCGTCTGTGTCTCACACTGAAACACTCCCAACAGTAGAAGAGACTGTATGTGTCCCAAATGGCAACCTAGTGCACTACCTTTGACCAGAGCCCATCACAATAAGGTCTCAGAAAAAAAAAGTGAATGTATTGAATGTACAATTTTTTTTCTTTACAGTAGGTTTATACAAATAAATAGACAAAAGCTTTTCTGCATTTTAACATTTACATCAATATGCCACAGCTTTATATTTACTTCGTGTCCTCACCATCTCACCAAAGGGAACGAGTGCCAAGTTCCGTTTAATCAACTGTTTAATCAACTGCTTCCTTTCCTCCAGTAACGTTGAAATGCAGTAGCAAAGCACAGTTTTTTCCTCGTCTAAATAATGATTAGTCTACCTGGCTCAATCCCCAAGAAAAAGCGATGCAATAAAATGTGTTCCTTTCTTAGTCATCCGTTTACCCAACAGCCACTGTGCTACCCTGGAGTGTGTGTTTATAACCAAAGGGAACGGGTGCCAAGTTCCGTTTAATCAACTGCTTCCTTTCCTCCATCAAATCCCCTAACTTCATAAACTCACACTTTTTTTAATTAATTCCCCATCTTCATATGTGACCGCTCTTCTTTGTCTACACCCATTCAGCATCGTTCACACCCTCTTAAACTGTAGCCCCACCCATCTCTTTAAGGGTTGATCTGAGCATTCTGTCCTAACAACAGCAGTCAAGCACCCAAGCTAACTGGCTAACGTTGGCTAGCTTCCTAGCTACTTCCATAATATCAACTCATGACATGGGTAAAGTCAGTTGTGTCTTGATATTCTTACTTTACGGAATTCAAAATTACAATGCTTGTCTTTCATAATTTGGTCAGATATACTTGGATGTGCAGTGTCAACGTTTGTTGCTAGCATGTCTAATCTTGCCAATGAAAAATGTATTAAAGTAGTTGGCAATATCAATGGGTTTTGTGATGAATGAGCCATCTGATTCAATGAATGATGGAGCAGAGTTTGCCTTTTTACCCAAAATGTCATTTAAGGTGCTCCAAAGCATTCTTTATGTCAATTGTCTTTGTTTCATAGTGTAGTTTCTTGTATTCAGTTTAGCCACCATGATTGCTCAATTTGCAGTACGTTTGTCAATCGGTTGTACATCCATCTATTTTGCCTCACCCCTCTCAACCATACAGTTTTTAAATTCCTCATCAATCCTCAGGGATTTAACAGTTTCTACAGTAATTTTCTTAATGAGTGCATGCTTATTAGTAACTGGGATAAGCAATTTCATAAATGTGCAGCGTGCAACGTGTGGTTTCTCCTCATTCCACACCACGGACCAACAAATAGTTTTGCACATCAACAACATAGGAAACGCTACAAAACGTATTGTATGATCTCTTATACACTATATTAGGCCCAGCCTTTGGGACGGGAGGACAGGAGGACGGGTGGTGGAGTGCCCTGTGGGTGTTTTGCTCTATGTCTTCCTTCTGCAGGTTGGTGGTTGACAACGACTAGCCTTTTCTAGCACAGCTGAAATTACTTTAACTTGTCATTGGCGTGATTTGGCCTTCCCAATATCATTAATAAATCATTAATGGATAGTAATCTGCCACATTAAATGCAAGCCGACCTCAGCCTGCTCATTCCCTTAGCCTGTATTTGCCCAGCACAGAAACAAGCAGTATATTCATGAATGTGAGTGGTGACGTGGATGTGTTGTGTGTCGACAAAATAACTGCCCTGCATGTCAAGCTGACCCCATCTTGGCATAACAGTACACATCAAATATAATCATATGAGTAGGACTATTAGTGGAGCCACTTAGCACAGGGACCGGAAGAACCAATAAGTTGCTTATCCGGAGCCATGGTCGATAGCTCCATCCATTCGTTACGATCATTCCTTCCTTGACAATCTCCCTAGATGCCAGTGGAGCATGGCAGCCATTCATTACCCAGGCTTCATCTACTGAGCATGTTCCACCCACTTATGAGATCTTAACTGCAAACACTTCAGCCATTCACAGTCAATGATTCAACGCTCGATAAGATATTCTCCAATTATTACTAATGCTCACATTGCTTGGAGTGGACTGAGTGGAGTGGACTAGGTGGAGTGGACTGAGTGGAGTGGACTGAGTGGAGTGGACTGAGTGGAGTGGACTAGGAGCAGTGGACTAAGTGGAGTAGACTAGGTGGAGTGGACTGAGTGGAGTGGACTGAGTGGAGTGGACTGAGTGGAGTGGACTAGGTGGAGTGGACTAGGTGGAGTGAACTAAGTGGAACATGTGAAAGGTGTTTGGTTCACTTGGGGCCAAGCTCTGGTTTTGATGGGCTTCTCATGGTCAACAATCAGATAGACTTTAAGTGGCTTTTTAAAGACAAGAGCGGTATCTTTGTAATATTACTGAAAATCTTGTTCCATAGATTAGTATCTAGACAGCTCTGGCACCTTAATAAAGGCCAGTACAAGTCTTGTGAATGTTATATGTTTAGAGCCCATCTTGTTGCTCCCTATAAAATGTGACAACTAAGCAATTTCTGTCACGCGCCAGTGAAAATGTTTCCACTTTCATTGTCACCAAAGGATGATATGTCGATGACAGCAGAAGAATAACCTTGAATCCTATTTGACATTCATTGAACACAATTGAATTCAAAACATTTTGTTCTCTGTTGAGCGCGAGAGAAAAGTGTCAGTTGTTGCTTTACAATCATCTTCAGTGTGTTATGGGGTTCACACTGTGAGTGGAGGCAAAACACTCAATACTGCTTCTCTGCTTCTCTGGCACTCACTGCAACCAGATTAAATTAGACCCAGGAGAGAGGGAACACTTAGCCAAGACGAACAATGGCACATGTGGAGAGATGTATGTTTTCTCCGTGGTGAGTAAGAGAAGCCACTGTGTAGACTTCTGAAGGAGAGAGAGATGGAGGGGAGGAGGGGGGCAGAGGGGGGAGAGAATATTGGATCTTTCAAGCAAAGCAAACAGCTGTGCAAACATGTCATTCAAAACCAGAGAGAGACACAGCAAGAAAGAGAGAAAGTGAGAGAAAGAGTGCAAAATAATGAAGTGGTGGAAGGGTGGATATATGGAGAGATACGTGGTGGAAGGGTGGATATATGGAGAGAGAAGTGGTGGAAGGGTGGATATATGGAGAGAGAAGTGGTGGAAGGCTGGATATATGGAGAGAGAGAAGTGGTGGAAGGGTGGATATATGGAGAGAGAAGTGGTGGAAGGGTGGATGGATGGAGAGAGAAGTGGTGGAAGGGTGGATGGATGGAGGGAAGTGGTGGAAGGGTGGATGGATGGAGGGACGTTGTTAGAGAAGAGAAAAGGAGCGAAAGACACAGACAAGGTATAGACCCAATAAAGACAACTGTATGGAGAGAAAAATTTATTCTAATTATATAGTGAAAGATGTATCTGAAAACCATCAATGGCCAGCAGTGGTGAGAGAGAGGGGTTGAGACAGGACAAATGAGAGAGAAAGTTAGAAAGAGAGAGAGAGATTGAAAGAGAGTGAGAGAAAGAGAGAGAGAGGGAGAGATTGAGAGGGGAAGGGAGAGGAGTGATTGGTGGATACCAGGCAAGAATCATCATTAGTGCATTAGGATCAATCTCTGATCACTTGTTTACACTGAGTACAGTCTGGATCATTTGTATGTATAGGGTTCTGCTTCCTCTATCCCACAGCACAGTGGTGTGTGTAGTGTGTGTGTGTTGTGTGTGTGTGTGTGTGTGTGTGTGTGTGTGTGTGTGTGTGTGTGTGTGTGTGTGTGTGTGTGTGTGTGTGTGTGTGTGTGTGTGTGTGTGCGTGTGTGTGCGTGCGTGTGTGTGTGTATGTGTGTATAGCTCACTGCCACCTCCCTACCCTACCACACAACCATGGGTATTTCACTCACGTTCAGGCCAGTGCACCTTTGTCTGATCTTATACAGACAGTCCCCTGGGGGGTCACCATATCTAATACAGCTCATATAGAGTCAGGCAGTCCCCTGGGGGGGTCACCATATCTAATACAGCTCATATAGAGTCAGGCAGTCCCCTGGGGGGTCACCATATCTAATACAGCTCATATAGAGTCAGGCAGTCCCCTGGGGGGGTCACCATATCTAATACAGCTCATATAGAGTCAGGCAGTCCCCTGGGGGGTCACCATATCTAATACAGCTCATATAGAGTCAGGAAGTCCCCTGGGGGGGGTCACCATATCTAATACAGCTCATATAGAGTCAGGCAGTCCCCTGGGGGGTCACCATATCTAATACAGCTCATATAGAGTCAGGCAGTCCCCTGGGGGGGTCACCATATCTAATACAGCTCATATAGAGTCAGGCAGTCCCCTGGGGGGGTCACCATATCTAATACAGCTCATATAGAGTCAGGCAGTCCCCTGGGGGGGGTCACCATATCTAATACAGCTCATATAGAGTCAGGCAGTCCCCTGGGGGGTCACCATATCTAATACAGCTCATATAGAGTCAGGCAGTCCCCTGGGGGGTCACCATATCTAATACAGCTCATATAGAGTCAGGAAGTCCCCTGGGGGGGGTCACCATATCTAATACAGCTCATATAGAGTCAGGCAGTCCCCTGGGGGGTCACCATATCTAATACAGCTCATATAGAGTCAGGCAGTCCCCTGGGGGGTCACCATATCTAATACAGCTCATATAGAGTCAGGCAGTCCCCTGGGGGGGTCACCATATCTAATACAGCTCATATAGAGTCAGGCAGTCCCCTGGGGGGGGTCACCATATCTAATACAGCTCATATAGAGTCAGGCAGTCCCCTGGGGGGTCACCATATCTAATACAGCTCATATAGAGTCAGGCAGTCCCCTGGGGGGTCACCATATCTAATACAGCTCATATAGAGTCAGGCAGTCCCCTGGGGGGTCACCATATCTAATACAGCTCATATAGAGTCAGGCAGTCCCCTGGGGGGTCACCATATCTAATACAGCTCATATAGAGTCAGTCAGTCCCATGGCGGGTCACCATATCTAATACAGCTCATATAGAGTCAGGCAGTCCCCTGGGGGGGTCACCATATCTAATACAGCTCATATAGAGTCAGGCAGTCCCCTGGGGGTTAACATATCACGATATTGTACCTCTGCCCGGGTTAAGTTTTCTACCCCCGAGGAGGTTGAGAGGAGGAAACTGCTCAACCAGTGACTTCATACATTACTAGACCTATAAATACATGACTAGACCTATAACTATATTACTAGACCTATAACTACATTACCAGACGTATAACTACATTACTAGACCTATAACTACATTACCAGACCTATAACTATATTACTAGACCTATAACTACATTACCAGACCTATAACTATATTACTAGACCTATAACTACATTACCAGACCTATAACTATATTACTAGACCTATAACTACATTACTAGACCTATAACTACATTACTAGACATATAACTACATTACTAAACCTATAACTACATTACCAGACATATAACTACATTACTAGACCTATAACTACATTACCAGACCTATAACTACATTACTAGATTTATAACTACATTACTAGACCTATAACTACATTACTAAACCTATAACTACATTACCAGACATATAACTACATTACTAGACCTATAACTACATTACCAGACCTATAACTACATTACTAGATTTATAACTACATTACTAGATCGATAACTACATGACTAGACCTATAACTACATTACTAGACCTATAACTACATTACTAGACCTATAACTACATTACTAGACCCATAACTAGCAGTAAAAACCTTCCACAAAAGCACCACACTCACACACTCCCTATAACCTCCACCGATCAAGCGATTTTGCTTTTCAACCCTGACAGGCGTGCGTTTGTCCTCGGCCCATAGCTAACAGCACAGTGTTGCTGCCTGCCTGCCTGATGCTATTGGATTATCGATTGCAATCACCAGCAGTAATTTGCCAGGGAGGTAGTGAGGGATTGTGATTAAAGATCCTTCCGCCCAGCCTGCCTGATGGCCTGTGGAGCATGGTGCAGATAGGGGAAAACATGCTGGGACACACACGGGCAGGCAAACACACGCACACGTACACACACACACACACACACACACACACACACACACACACACACACACACACACACACACATGTGTGTGTGTGTGTGTACGTATATATGTGTGTGTATGTGTATATGTGTTTGTGCATGCGTGTGTGTGTGCGTATGGATGCCTGTCTTAATGCACCTTTTTCCTTGAATAAGATGCAGTCTGGAGGGAGCTCATTTAATACATGTGTTTAAGTCCTGTTTCATTTCCTACACAGCATATTGTATCAGTGTAGGACATATAGAGATCATATACTAATAGTCTGTGTATGTCTGTGTTCTTTTGCCCTTAATCTTTTATTTTTATTGGCCAGTCTCAGATATGGTAACCAAATAATGGGAAACTGAGGATTTATATACATGACCCTAAGCATGATGGGATGTTAATTGCTTAATTAATTCAGGAACCACACCTGTGTGGAAGCACCTGTTTTCAATACCCTTTGTATCCCTCATGTATTTTGTCAGTTACCTGTATGTGTAAGCCAGAGCAGAACGGATTTAATGGGTCCCATTACACAGTGTCTGAGAGTAGTTCACAGAGAGATGAACACATGCACGCACACAATATACAGATATACTGCCTAGAAGGCCAGCGTCCCGGAGTTGCCTCTTCACTGTTGACTTTGAGACTGGTGTTCTGCGGGTACTATTTATTGAGGCTGCCAGTTGAGGACTTGTGAGGTGTCTGTTTCTCAAACTAGACACCCTAATGTACTTGTCCTCTTGCTCAGTTGTGTACCGGGGCCTCCCACTCCTCTTTCTATTCTGGTTAGAGCCTGTTTGTGCTGTTCTGTGAAGGGAGTAGTACACAGCGTTGTATGAGATCCAGCTACAATAGTCATTTACAACATTAACAATAACTACACTGTATTTCTGATCAATTTGATGTTATTTTAATGGACAAAAAAATTGATTTTCTTTCAAAAACAAGGACATTTCTAAGTGACCCAAACTTTTGAACGGTAGTGTATATGAGATGAGTAAAGCAGTAATGTTCTGTATATCTGTGTCAGTGTAGGACACATAGAGATGATATACTAATGTTCTATATATCTGTATCAGTGTAGGACATATAGAGATGATATACTAATGTTCTATATATCTGTATCAGTGTAGAACATATGGAGATTATATACTAATGTTCTATATATCTGTATCAGTGTAGAACATATGGAGATTATATACTAATGTTCTATATATCTGTATCAGTGTAGGACATATGGAGATTATATACTAATGTTCTATATATCTGTATCAGTGTAGAACATATGGAGATTATATACTAATGTTCTATATATCTGTATCAGTGTAGAACATATGGAGATTATATACTAATGTTCTATATATCTGTATCAGTGTAGGATATATGTAGATTATATACTAATGTTCTATATATATGTATCAGTGTAGAACATATGGAGATTATATACTAATGTTCTATATATCTGTATCAGTGTAGAACATATGGAGATTATATACTAATGTTCTATATATCTGTATCAGTGTAGAACATATGGAGATTATATACTAATGTTCTATATATCTGTATCAGTGTAGGACATATGTAGATTATATACTAATGTTCTATATATATGTATCAGTGTAGAACATATGGAGATTATATACTAATGTTCTATATATCTGTATCAGTGTAGAACATATGGAGATTATATACTAATGTTCTATATATCTGTATCAGTGTAGAACATATGGAGATCATATACTAATGTTCTATATATCTGTATCAGTGTAGGACATATAGAGATTATAAACTAATATTCTATATATATGTATCAGTGTAGGACATATAGAGATTATAAACTAATATTCTATATATATGTATCAGTGTAGGACAAATAGAGATCATATACTAATGTTCTATATGTGACCTGTATAGAGGGACTACGGTATACTGGACTCTACAGTACTATTACATGGTTCATATATCAGTGTATTAAGGTGCTTCCTAGGGAACTGGAATTAGAGCTGTGCTTGTGTCATCTAACCATCTGTAACGTATAGACTTTGCTGCGTATATACACATCCTTTTAATCTAAAATGAGAAATAGCCCCACTATTTTCTCCTTAGGTTTACAATGGATGAATATGATCCTGTACTTTGTGTTTGCATTTCTACACTAAATGACATGAATTGAGCAGCAATATAAATGAGCCGTTTGAAGCTAGGAACACAGGCATTACGCTACACCCACAATAACATCTGCTAAATATGTGTATGTGACCAATAACATTTGATTTTATTAGATAATACCAAGATTAGAAAGTCGTTTGTCTATAATTACTATTCCACAAGGTGTCATGTATGAAAAGAGAAGGTGCTGTGTAGGCCTCATTTAGTAAACTACACAGCACCTCTTCACACACACACAAACCAATGTAACATAGTATAATTTGGTTCAGCAGGGCAAACCAATCACGGTTGTGTTTGTGTGCGTGCCTGTATTCATCTCTCTGTGAACTACTCTCAGACACTGTGTAATGGGACCCATTAAATCCGTTCTTCTCTGGCTTACACATACAGGTAACTGACAAAATACATGAGGGATACAAAGGGTATTGAAAACAGGTGCTTCCACACAGGTGTGGTTCCTGAATTAATTAAGCAATTAACATCCCATCATGCTTAGGGTCATGTATACAAATCCTCAGTTTCCCATTATTTGGTTACCATGGCAGAGATCTCAGTGACTTTGAAAGAGGGGTCTCAAAGGAGCATATGGGGTTTAAAGGCCATACAACACAAACTCCCGAGGTTTCTTATTGCTATCATTACCAGAGTAATTAGAGCAGTAAAAATAAATGTTTTGTCATAACTGTGGTATATGGCCTGATATACCACGGCTGTCCCAAGCAGCATGATTCTGTGTTCAGACGGAAACGTTACACTCTTAGGTGACTCGTAAATTCCTATTGGCAGCCCTTTTACAGTGTAATGACCTAAACAGAGATGGTGTCAGAGAGAGAGGGGGAGAAGGAGAGAGGGAGGGAGGAAGAGTGGGCAAGAGAGCGAGAGAGAAACAGACTATGTTTTTCTCTCCTCATCTCTCCAGCAGACCTCCAGCCAGCTCTTTACCCTGCAGGTCTAATTGCCCTCAACCCCACACATCATTGCTGTTTAATCTTAAAAGAAACATTGAAACTTTATTGCCAGGGATCCATAACAGTTTTTTGCTGTATGGTAGATCCTCCATAAATACAGTATGCAGCAGTAGAGGAGAGGGAAGCCATAAAACGGCCATTAAGGAGACACCTGTTGCTGTTTCGCTTGGCTTCATCTGACTGCTAGACAGGAAACTGAGATATTACTACGGCTCAAACAGAACCTTGACCCTTCCGAGAAAATAACCACCTAGTATGATGCACTCCATTCAACTTGTATTGAGATCAAATATTATATTAAGACATATAAAAACTGATAACTGCTGGGATAATAGCTTGGAGTTATTCTCTGAGCTATAGCCTCATAGCTGTCCCATACTGGAATGTGTAGAGTAATTAGTGTGTGTGTGTGTGTGTGTGTGTGTGTGTGTGTGCGTGTGCGTGTGTGCATGTGTACTTGAGTTTCACTGTTTGTGAACACCCTCCTCCTCCCTCCCTCCACTACTCCTTCCTCCCTTCTCTCCTCCTCCCATCCGTCCTCTACTCCTTCCTCCCTTCTCTCCTCCTCTTACCCCTCCTCTACTCCTCCCATCCCTCCTCTACTCCTCCCTCCCTCCTCTCATCCTCCCACCCTCCTCCTCAGTCAGCGGCAGCCTGTAGGTTGTGGAGGAGGTGGTTCCCTTTTAGTATACAACCTGTTCTCTCATTGTTCACAAGGAGTCAACATAGCAGTATAAAGCCAAGAACCACCAGGATGTTAATCCCATTATAAAGACGCAACAGAGAGTCGAAGTGTATACCTTCTTAAAGGATTATCAGAGTATTTCTTAGTTATCTAAGTGCGATATGATGTTGTCTTCTCTTATTAATGAGCGAAAAGACATCTTGGAATAAGAAAGGAGGGAGAGAGAGAAAGAGAAAGAGAAAGAGAAAGAGAAAGAGAAAGAGAGAGAGAGAGAGAGAGAGAGACAGACAGACAGACAGACAGATTATATTGTAAATGTAAATAGAAATCTATTCCCTATTTAGTGCACTACTTTTGACCAATGGGCTCTGATCAAAAGTATTCGACTATATACAGTGGGGAGAACAAGTATTTGATACACTGCCGATTTTGCAGGTTTTCCTACTTACAAAGCATGTAGAAGTCTGTAATTTTTATCATAGGTACTCTTCAACTGTGAGTGACGGAATCTAAAACAAAAATCCAGAAAATCACATTGTATGATTTTTAAGTAATTAATTTGCATTTTATTGCATGACATAAGTATTTGATACATCAGAAAAGCAGAACTTAATATTTGGTACAGAAACCTTTGTTTGCAATTACAGAGATCATACGTTTCCTGTAGTTCTTGACCAGGTTTGCACACACTGCAGCAGGGATTTTGGCCCACTCCTCCATACAGACCTTCTCCAGATCCTTCAGGTTTCGGGGCTGTCGCTGGGCAATACGGACTTTCAGCTCCCTCCAAAGATTTTCTATTGGGTTCAGGTCTGGAGACTGGCTAGGCCACTCCAGGACCTTGAGATGCTTCTTACGGAGCCACTCCTTAGTTGCCCTGGCTGTGTGTTTCGGGTTGTTGTCATGCTGGAAGACCCAGCCACGACCCATCTTCAATGCTCTTACTGAGGGAAGGAGGTTGTTGGCCAAGATCTCGCGATACATGGCCCCATCCATCCTCCCCTCAATACGGTGCAGTCGTCCTGTCCCCTTTGCAGAAAAGCATCCCCAAAGAATGATGTTTCCACCTCCATGCTTCACGGTTGGGATGGTGTTCTTGGGGTTGTACTCATCCTTCTTCTTCCTCCAAACACGGCGAGTGGAGTTTAGACCAAAAAGCTCTATTTTTGTCTCATCAGACCACATGACCTTCTCCCATTCCTCCTCTGGATCATCCAGATGGTCATTGGCAAACTTCAGACGGGCCTGGACATGTGCTGGCTTGAGCTGACGGCGTAGTGTGTTACTAATGGTTTTCTTTGAGACTGTGGTTCCAGCTCTCTTCAGGTCATTGACCAGGTCCTGACGTGCAGTTCTGGGCTGATCCCTCACCTTCCTCATGATCATTGATGCCCCACGAGGTGAGATCTTGCATGGTGCCCCAGACCGAGGGAGATTGACCATCATCTTGAACTTCTTCCATTTTCTAATAATTGCGCCAACAGTTGTTGCCTTCTCACCAAGCTGCTTGCCTATTGTCCTGTAGCCCATCCCAGCCTTGTGCAGGTCTACAATTTTATCCCTGATGTCCTTACACAGCTCTCTGGTCTTGGCCATTGTGGAGAGGTTGGAGTCTGTTTGATTGAGTGTGTGGACAGGTGTCTTTTATACAGGTAACGAGTTCAAACAGGTGCAGTTAATACAGGTAATGAGTGGAGAATAGGAGGGCTTCTTAAAGAAAAACTAACAGGTCTGTGAGAGCCGGAATTCTTACTGGTTGGTAGGTGATCAAATACTTATGTCATGCAATAAAATGCAAATTAATTATTTAAAAATCATACAATGTGATTTTCTGGATTTTTGTTTTAGATTCCGTCACTCACAGTTGAAGTGTACCTATGATAAAAAATACAGACTTCTACATGCTTTGTAAGTAGGAAAACCTGCAAAATTGGCAGTGTATCAAATACTTGTTCTCCCCACTGTAGGGAATATGGTGCCATTTGGGACACAACCGTTGTATTTCACAGCTCACAGAGTTACTTATACCCTCGACATGTGGACTAATATTTTATATTATTATATTATAGTTAATTTTGTAGTTGGTCCATAAATAAACATCTATAGGGACATGTTGATCACATTACAATGACTTAGCAGGCTAGTTTTAATTCCAGAGCACCGATACATTTTAATTGAGGAACACTATCAGGATAATTAAAAGGTTTTTAATTATGAAAACTAAACCAGGACATTCATCTTGTGAATGGCGACAAGAGTGGCATTTCCATTTCAGTCTTTTATTATTATTTATTTCTTTTTTTTTTGCGTCTCACTGCCTATATTGGCTCCTATAGCTGGAGGAGGAGGAGGAGGAGGAGGAGGAGGAGGAGGAGGAGGAGGAGGAGGAGAGGTCAGGAGAGAAGCATGAGGAAAATACATAGAGAGGGGAGAGAGAGCAGGGTTAAGGGACACAGTCAGATAGAGACACAGTCTATGCCCCCTCCCTCTCTCTCTCTTCCTCTCTCTCCCCTCTCTCCCCCTTCTATCCCCCCTCCCTCTCTTCCTCTCTCTCCCCTCTCTCCCCCTTCTATCCCCCATCCCTCTCTCTCTCATCTCCCCCTTCTTTCAATTTTTCCTTCCCTCCGTCTCCCTTCTCTCCTCCATTTTTACCCCCTTCACCCCATTGTCCTCCCTTTCTTCCTATACCCAATATCCCCTCTCTCCCTCTCCCCTCTCTCTCTCCCTCTCCCTCTTGCTCTCTCTCTCCCCTCTCTCCCTCTTGCTCGCTTTCCCCCCAATCCTAATTAATTGAGAAAAATGCGCGATACTCCAAATAACTGGATGACTGTATCGCAAGAATCTAGTTTTTATTTATTTATACGTTTTTATCAGTGTTTATGTCAGCTTGTTCTCATGTTGTCTTATTGGTCGAGTCTCGTTCGCTCCTTCTATGCTGTGCACCTTTCCATTTACACCAGAGATCTGTATATAATGACGAGATGCTCATGTCTCCGCCCTAACAATGGGAGTCGTTGTCCCAAAGGTGGGAAGGCAGGCGATAAGCTTAGATCCAAAATAAGCCCATAGAAACACTTTGGGTTTATTTTGGACAGATTTTGTCGAGAGAGAAATCTCTCGTTTTACCTCTTCCTCTCTGTTTACACACACACACACACACACACACCAAGCCCCTCCCCCTGCCACTCACAACGACAAAGATTAAAGATAATTTCTTCCTCTCTGACAACAAGCGGTTTCAACTCGCTATTTGCATTTAAGGTTTGGTCCAACAGAATCGGTCATAAACACATTGAGACATTATTTTACTGTAATAGAGGAGAAGGTAACCTTTCTAACGACACCCTTTTATGTCTCAACTCCTCAAATTGTGTGCAGAGCAGACACTACTAAAACGGGAGTATCAATGAACATTGATTGTGGAAAATGAGTTTTAGCCAAAGACTGTTATACTAGCGGTCTAGTCTGTGTTATATAAATGTGCAATAACCATAAAACACAATCATATAAGGAACTGGCAACAGTTCTGAGAAATAAGGTAGGCCACTTGATTTCAACATCTGAACAAAGTGGACAGGCTAGCATGCTGTTCAAACAGTTGGAGAAGGACAGTAATGTGTGTTCATAACTATTAAACTGTTCTATTTTGTTAGCTAGCATACAGCTGAAGTCGGAAGTATACATACACTTACGTTGAAGTCATTAAAACTCATTTTTCAACCACTCCACAGATTTCATGTTAACAAACTATAGTTTAGTAAGTCGGTTAGGACATCTACTTACAAGTAATTCTTCCAACATTTGTTTACAGAAAGATTATTTCACTTATAACTCACTCTATCACAATTCCAGTGGGTCAGAAGCTAACATACACTAAGTTGACTGTGCCTTTAAACAGCTTGGAAAATTCTAGAAAATTATGCAATGGAAGCTTCAGATAGGCTAATTGACGTCATTTGAGTCAATTGGAGGTGTACCTGTGGATGTATTTCAAGGCCTACCTTCAAACTCAGTGCCTCTTTGCTCGACATCATGGGAAAAAGAAAAGAAATCAGCCAAGACCTCAGAAAATATATTGTAGACCTCCACAAGTCTGGTTCATCCTTGGGAGCAATTTACAAACGCCTGAAGGTACCACGTTCAGCTGTACAAACAATAGTACGCAAGTATAAACACCAAGGACCACGCAGCCATCATACCGCTCAGGAAGGTGACACGTTCTGTCTCCTAGAGATGAACGTACTTTGGTGTGAAAAGGGCAAATCAATCCCAGAACAACAGCAAAGTCCTATATCTACATAACCTGAAAGGCCGCTCAGCAAGGAAGAAGCCACTGCTCCAAAACCGCCATAAAATAGCCAGACTACGGTTTGCAACTGCACATGGGGACAAAGATCATACTTTTTGGAGAAATGTCCTCTGGTCTGATGAAACAATATTAGAACTGTTTGTCCATAACGACCATCGTTATGTTTGGAGGAAAAAGGGGGAGGCTTTCAAGCCGAAGAACACCATCCCAACCGTGAAGCACGGGGGTGGCAGCATTATGTTGTGGGGGTGTTTTACTGCAGGAAGGACTGGTGCACTTCACAAAATAGATGGCATCATGAGGAAGGAAAATTATGTGGATATATTGAAGCAACATTTCAAGACAAGTTCATGCTTGGTCGCAAATGGGTCTTCCAAATGGACAATGACCCCAAGCATACTTCCAAAGTTGTGGCAAAATGGCTTAAGGACAACAAAGTCAAGGTATTGGAGTGGTAATCACAAAGCCCTGACCTCAATCCTATAGAAAATATATGTGGGCAGAACTGAAAAAGCGTGTGCGAGGAAGGAGGCCTACAAACCTGACTCATTTACACCAGTTCTGTCAGGAGGAATGGGCCAAAATTCACCAAACTTATTGTGGGAAGCTTGTGGAAGGCTACCCGAAACTTTTGACCCAAGTTAAACAATTTAAAGGCAATGCTAAAAAATACTAATTGAGTGTATGTAAACTTCTGATCCACTGGGAATGTAATGAAAGAAATAAAAGCTGAAATAAATACTTCTCTCTACTATTATTGACATTTCACATTCTTAAAATAAAGTGGTGATCCTAACTGACCTAAGACAGAGATTGTTTTACTAGGATTAAATGTCAGGAAAAACTGAGTTTAAATGTATTTGGCTAAGGTGTATGTACATGTTGACTTAAACTGTATATATCCAAATTGCCTAGACTTTAAATAGAAATATTAGCTGGCTACTCACTATCATGTGGGCACACATGATGAGATTGTTTATGAGACCTGGGTTAATTTTCTATAATGCCTGCTACAAGAAGTTGGTCATTCTTAGTGAATGTGCATTAAGCATGGTTCTGTTTGTCTATGTCCTAACACTAACCTTCCCCTTAGATCATAACAAACTGGAGATGGAGTGTGGAAGTGCATCATGGTAGTCAGTTTGTCTATGTCCTAACACTAACCTTCCCCCCAGATCATAACAAACTGGAGATGGAGTGTGGAAGTGTATTGTGGTAGAATATCTTACAAAGAATATCTGACAAAGGCCATCTTGTATGGCTTCAGGTCACTGACAGTGTAGAATGAGAACTCCTCTGAGAGTTTAGAATTATAACTATTCTATTATGACTGACAGTAGAAGGGGAGAGAGAGATAGAGAGAGAGAGAGAATTCATTCAAATCTAAGTAAGGAATGAATTAAGACTATATACATATATGGACGAGTGATGGACATGGACTAAGATACAGTAGAATAGTATATAATACAGTATATATACATATATGAGATGAGTAATGCAAGATATATTCACGTCAACAGGGAAGAGGAGACTCCGGGATGCTGGCCTTTGTCACGGTTTGGGTGTGGGAATGACCAAGGCGCAGCGCAGGGATTATAGTTCGACATCTTTATTTTATTATACTATGTAAATAAATGAACAAATACTCGGTATAAACAAAACAACAAATGACGAACTAAAAGAAAACAAACAAACACGAAGCACAAAACGTCACGTTCACCAAACAAACACGAAATGATCAGACGTAACGAATGCACACTTACTATCACCGTGACTGCAAAATACATCGACAACGACCCACACCAGCGTGAATGACAGACTAACATATATAAGATCCCTAATTAGAGACAATGCGGTGCAGCTGCCTCTAATTAGGGATCCACCCAAAACCCACACAGAAACAGAAAAGGAAGACACTGTCAGACTCTGACCATAGCTACATAGAGAAGCAACTAGGCTTCTCTATGGCCAGAGCCTGACAGTACCCCCCCCCCCCCCCCAAGGCGCGGACTCCCGGACGCCAAAAAAACACACAAAACAAGGGGGGGTTAATAGGGAGGGAAGACTAGTCCATCGGGGGCGGCTCTGGCTCCGGCGAAGTGGACAGTTTTCTCCCATGCCCCTTCTTTATAACCGGGCCCGGGATGGGTACCGGTGGGGCAAACGGCTCCGGCCATGGAGCGGGACCATTAACCGGGCCCGGACTGGGCACCGGTGGGGTAAACGGCTCCGGCCATGGAGCGGGGAAAAAAACTGGGCCCGGACTGGGCACCGGTGGGGTAAACGGCTCCGGCCATGGAGCTGGGCAATTAACCGGGCCAGGACTGGGCACCGGTGGGGCAAACGGCTCCGGCCATGGAGCGGGGCAAACAACCGGGCCTGGACTGGGCACCGGTGGGGCGGACTGCTCAGGCTCTGGAGCGGAGCAGACGGCTGGACCCGGAATGGGCACCGGTGGAGCGGACTGCTCTGGCACTGGGGCGGAGCAGACGGCTGGACCTGGAATGGGCACCGGTGGAGCGGAATGCTCTGGCACTGGGGTGGAGCAGACGGCTGAACCCGGAATGGGCACCGGTGGAGCGGACTGCTCTGACTTTGGAGCGGAGCAGACGGCTGAACCCAAAATGGGTACCGGTGGAGCGGACTGCTCTGGCACTGGGGCGGAGCAGACGGCTGAACCCGGAATGGGTACCAGTGGAGCGGACTGCTCTGGCACTGGGGCGGAGCAGATGGCTGGACCCGGAATGGGTACCGGTGGAGCGGACTGCTCTGGCACTGGAGCGGAGCAGACGGCTGGACCCGGATTGGGCACCGGTACGGCGGACTGCTCTGGCACTGGAGCGGAGAAGACGGCTTGACCCGGAATGGGTACCGGTGGAGCGGACTGCTCTGGCACTGAGGCGGAGCAGACGGCTGGACCCGGAATGGGTACCGGTGGAGCGGACTGCTCTGGCACTGGGGCGGAGCAGACAGCTAGACCCGGAATGGGTACCGGTGGAGCGGACTGCTCTGGCATGGGGGTGGAGTAGACAATCGGACCCAGACTGGGCACCGGAGGAGCGGATTGCTCTGGAAGGGAAGTGGAGTAGACAACCGGACCTGGACTGGGTACCGGTGGAGCGGACTGCTCCGGCCTGGGAGTGGAGTAGACGACCGGACCAGGACTGGACCACTCCGCCATCTCCCTCTCGACCTCTTCCTCTATCTCCACCAATTCCTCCAGAACCTCTCCAAAATGCTCCTCCAGATACACCTCCTCCACCTTGCTCTGAGCCCCCCATCTGTACTTCGGCCTCTCCATGCTCCATATGGGGAGTGGTACTGGCTCGTCTTCTTCGCGGCCAGACCACCCCCATAGCCCCTCCCCGAAATTTTCTTGGGGTTGTTTGCGGGCGTTTCCCCGTCTCGCGCGTCGCGCATAACGCGGCGGCACCTCCTCTCTCTCCGTCTCTCCCCAGTTACGCTGCTTGGTCTGGTAGTGGTGGGTCGTTCTGTCACGGTTTGGGTGTGGGAATGACCAAGGCGCAGCGCAGGGATTATAGTTCGACATCTTTATTTTATTATACTATGTAAATAAATGAACAAATACTCGGTATAAACAAAACAACGAATGACGAACTAAAAGAACACAAACAAACACGAAGCACAAAACGTCACGTTCACCAAACAAACACGAAATGATCAGACGTAACGAATGCACACTTACTATCACCGTGACTGCAAAATACATCGACAACGACCCACACTAGCGTGAATGACAGACTAACATATATAAGATCCCTAATTAGAGACAATGCGGTGCAGCTGCCTCTAATTAGGGATCTAACCCAAAACCCACACAGAAACAGAAAAGAAAGACACTGTCAGACTCTGACCATAGCTACATAGAGAAGCAAATAGGCTTCTCTATGGCCAGAGCCTGACAGCCTTCTAGGCAGAGTTACAAAGAAAAAGCCATATCTTCCTCTGTCCAGTGTCTGTGTTCTTTTGACCATCTTAATCTTTTATTTTTATTGGCCAGTCCGAGATATGGCTTTTTCTTTGCATCCCTGAGTTGCCTCTTCACTGCTGACATTGAGACTGGTGTTTTGTGGGTACTATTTAATGAAGCTGCCAGTTGAGGACTTGTGAGGCGTCTGTTTCTCAAACTAGACACTCTAATGTACTTGTCTTCTTGCCGAGTTGTGCACCGGGGCCTCCCACTCCTCTTTCTATTCTGGTTAGAGCCTGTTTGCGCTGTTCTGTGAAGGGAGTAGTACACAGCGTTGTACGAGATCTTCAGTTTCTTGGCAATTTCTCGCATGGAATAGCCTTCATTTCTTAGAACAAGAATGTACTGACGAGTTTCAGAAGAATGTTCTTTGTTTCTGGCCATTTTGAGCCTGTAATCGAACCCACAAATGCTTATGCTCCAGATACTCAACTAGTCTAAAGAAGGCCAGTTTTATTGCTTCTTTAATCAGCACAACATTTTTCAGCTCTGCTAACATACTTGCAAAAGTTTTTTCTAATGATCAATTAGCCTTCAAAAATGATAAACTTGGATTAGCTAACACAACGTGCCATTGGAACACAGGAGTGATGGTTGCTGATAACGGTCCTCTGTACGCCTATGTAGATATTCCATTTTAAAAATCTGCCATTTCCAGCTACAATAGTCATTTACAACATTAACAATGTCTACACTTATAACGGTGCGAGGTTGGTGAGCACAACAAAGAGGTTAACAAAAAAAAACAAAAAAACAAGAAAGACCAAACTGAAATATGTGGCTTTTAATAAACACACAGAATATAACGAGACGCAGCTCGAAAACAATAATCCACACACACAACATGCAAATTATACAAAAACATCCTCACCAAATAATACATGCAGAGCAGAATTTGGCCGATACCCGCTAATTATCAAATTATAAATTCTACAAACACCTAAAAGGAAGTGATTCCCAAACCTTCCATAACAAAGCCATCACCTACCGAGAGTTTCACCTAGAGAAGAGTTCCCTAAGCATGCTGGTCCTGGGGCTTTGTTCACAAACACAAACAGACCACACAGAGCCCCAGGACAGCAAGAGCAACACAATTAGACCCAACCAAATCATGATAAAACCAAAAAGATAATTACATGACACAGTGGAAATAATTCACAAAAAAACAGAGCAAACTGGCATGCTTATGGCACTAAATAGAGAGTACATAGTGGCAGAATAGCTGACTGAATTAAGGACATCTTTGACTATGTACAGACTCAGTGAGAATAGCCTTGCTACTGAGAAAGCTAAGTTTGTGAGCAAGTTTGACCTGTTAAAGGGATATTGGCAGGTGCCACTGACGAGTAGGGCACGTGAAATCTTTGCCTTTATTTCACCCTCCGGACTGTACTCTTATTCGGTTATGAATTTCGGCATGCGTAATGCACATGCCACTTTTCAGCGCCTTATGAATAGGGTTGTCTCCAGTCTGGTCAGGTGCGTTGTTTATGTGGACAATGTAGTGGTTTATGCAGATACTTGGGAAGATCATCTGTCCCATATCCAAGCCTTGTTTGACCGCCTGAATGCGGGTCAACTCACTATCAATCTGGCTAAATGCGAGTTTGCTCAGGCGACCGTTACATATCTTGGTAAGGTGGTTGGGCCGGGTGAAGTGCGTCCTGTCCGGGCTAAAGTGGTAGCTATTGATGCTTTTCCACCTCCAACTACTAAAAAGGAACTTTCTTGGGAATTATTGGTTATTACTGTAGTGTCTGTAGGAAATGCTCTACCATAGTTACTCCCCTGACAGAATTGCAGAAGTCTAAGGCGGTTTACATATGGTCTCCTCTCTGTCAACAGGCTTTTGAGGATGCAAAGAGGTTACTTACCTCAACTCCGGTGCTGGCTACTCCTCGCGTGGATTTGTCATTCACCTTGCAGGTGGATGCGAGTCACGTGGGGCAGGTGCAGTCCGGCTGCAAGCAGATGTGTCCAGTGTTGAGAGGCCTGTTAGTTTATTTTCCAAGAAGTTTAACCATTATCAGACACTCCCACTCTGTCTGCCGAATTCTTCCTCTTTGCTCTTGTTTTCCTTAACAGGATGTCTGTGGGCGGAGCCGGGAGGGTCGTCAGCAAAATGGGACACCTGAGCTCGGGTGTCTCCCGGGGATAAATACACCTTTCCCCCATTCATTGAGGAGACACTCTCCACACAGGCACATTGTATTTTTGGCTTGTTTTGGCACCTCTCAACAGCCCTCATTATCACCATCTATGCACAGATCCACTCACTTACACTACTGACTACACACACACCATTGTTGCTTGTAGTTAGTTTACTTTGTTTATTAAATATAGGTTTGTTATTTCTTTATCTCTGTGTTGTCTTCCTCTTTGTTACGAGCCGGTTCATAACTGCCCACAAAATGAGGTGGAAACTGAGCTGCACTTCCTAACTTCCTGACAAATGTATGACCATTTTAGAGACACATATTTCCCTCAGATTACACAGACCCACAAAGAATTCCAAAACAAATCCAATTTTGATAAACTCAGATATCTATTGGGTAAAATACCAGTGCGCACTATTGGGTAAAATACCCCTCACACTCCTCAGCCCTGTGATCCTTCAGGCTGGTGATTAAACAGCAACCATTCAGGAGCACTCTAGTTTCTCTCTCTGTGCCATAAATTAATAGCAGCTCTGCTTCTCTCCCTAAATCAAATCTTAGCTAGCTGCTTGGCAGGGTGAGTGGCTGCGTGGAGGAGAGGGGGAGTGTGTTTGTTGGTTTGTTTGTGTGAGTTTCTCTATGTGACTCGGCAGCGTGTGAAATGTAATTAAACAAGGCTAGACACCATCCACACACAGACACACTTTCCGCTCCACTCCATCTCCACTGTCATTATTAGTTGTTGTCTCTTACCCCTTTCTGTTCTCTCATTAGAAATACATCCCACTGGACACACACTGGTTGAATCACGTTCTACGTCATTTCAATGGCATTTTGGGAGTGGTTGTGGAATTGGAGGGCTTTGGACTGGGCAGTGGTTGTGGAATTGGAGGGCTTTGGACTGGGGTGGTTGTGGGGTTGGAGTGTTCTGTGTGGACCGCAGAGTGGCTGTGGAGGGCTCTGTGTTGACTGGTGAGTACCAGGGAGTGGTTGTGGAGTTGAAGGGCTCTGTGTGGACTGGGGAGTGGTTGTGGAGTTGAAGGGCTCTGTGTGGACTGGGGAGTGGTTGTGGAGTTGAAGGGCTCTGTGTGGACTGGGGAGTGGTTGTGGAGTTGAAGGGCTCTGTGTGGACTGGGGAGTGGTTGTGGAGTTGTTTCTGTTTCTAGCACAAAGCCAAGATACTGTTTAATATATACACCCTTGAGTCACAGAGTCTGCGTCCCAAATGGCATCCAATAGCCTCAATAGTGTTCATGACCATATAGCCCTGGTCAAAAGAAGTGCACTGAATAGACATTAGGGTGCCATTTAGGACACATACAGTGGGGAGAACAAGTATTTGATACACTGCCGATTTTGCAGGTTTTCCTACTTACAAAGCATGTAGAGGTCTGTAATTTTTATCATAGGTACACTTCAACTGTGAGAGACGGAATCTAAAAAAATCCAGAAAATCACATTGTATGATTTTTAAGTAATTAATTTGCATTTTATTGCATGACATAAGTATTTGATACATCAGAAAAGCAGAACTTAATATTTGGTACAATTAATATTTGGTGCAATTACAGAGATCATATGTTTCCTGTAGTTCTATACCAGGTTTGCACACACTGCAGCAGGGATTTTGGCCCACTCCTCCATACAGATCCTTCAGGTTTCGGGGCTGTTGCTGGGCAATACGGATTTTTAGCTCCCTCCAAAGATTTTCTATTGGGTTCAGGTCTGGAGACTGGCTAGGCCACTCCAGGACCTTGAGATGCTTCTTACGGAGCCACTCCTTAGTTGCCCTGGCTGTGTGTTTCGGGTCATTGTCATGCTGGAAGACCCAGCCACGACCCATCTTCAATGCTCTTACTGAGGGAAGGAGGTTGTTGGCCAAGATCTCGCAATACATGGCCCCATCCATCCTCCCCTCAATACGGTGTAGTCGTCCTGTCCCCTTTGCAGAAAAGCATCCCCAAAGAATGATGTTTCCACCTCCATGCTTCACGGTTGGGATGGTGTTCTTGGGGTTGTACTCATCCTTCTTCTTCCTCCAAACACGGCGAGTGGAGTTTAGACCAAAAAGCTCTATTTTTGTCTCATCAGACCACATTACCTTCTCCCATTCCTCCTCTGGATCATCCAGATGGTCATTGGCAAACTTCAGACGGGCCCGGACATGCGCTGGCTTGAGCAGGGAGACCTTGCGTGCGCTGCAGGATTTTAATCCATGACGGCATAGTGTGTTACTAATGGTTTTCTTTGAGACTGTGGTCCCAGCTCTCTTCAGGTCATTGACCAGGTCCTGCCGTGTAGTTCTGGGCTGATCCCTCACCTTCCTCATGATCATTGATGCCCCACAAGGTGAGATCTTGCATGGTGCCCTAGACCGAGGGAGATTGACCGTCATCTTGAACTTCTTCCATTTTCTAATAATTGCGCCAACAGTTGTTGCCTTCTCACCAAGCTGCTTGCCTATTGTCCTGTAGCCCATCCCAGCCTTGTGCAGGTCTACAATTTTATCCCTGATGTCCTTACACAGCTCTCTGGTCTTGGCCATTGTGGAGAGGTTGGAGTCTGTTTGATTGAGTGTGTGGACAGGTGTCTTTTATACAGGTAACGAGTTCAAATAGGTGCAGTTAATACAGGTAATGAGTGGAGAAAAACTAACAGGTCTGTGAGAGCCGGAATTCTTACTGGTTGGTAGGTGATCAAATACTTATGTCATGCAATAAAATGCAAATTAATTATTTAAAAATCATACAATGTGATTTTCTGGATTTTTGTGTATCAAATACAGTGTATCAAATACTTGTTCTCCCCACTGTACATACAGTAATGTATGCCCAAGTGCCTTAGGCAGACTTTCTACACGCCCTATAGTCACTCAGATCCTCAGAAGTGTCTCTCTCAGAACAAAAGGATCAGTGCAGTCTGCTAAAGCTGAGGAGAGGTAGAGCAAAGAGTTGAGTTCACATGAGGTTCTGTCTTTGTACAGGAGAGGTAGATTGAACGTTTCTGAGAGATACTGTATCCAGGCAGGCAGAATGGTTTAGTTTGATAATGTGCTTCTAAAGGGGCTAAAGCTATGTACAACCTAAAGCATTCAGCCAGATCCATAGCTCCCTGACTTCCAATGCCTGGCTGTCTCGTTTGAAAAGCTTACTGACCGCCACCGCCTCTCATTTGAAATGCTTAGTAACCCTTACTTTCTCTCTCTCTCTCTCTCTCTCTCTCTCTCTCTCTCTCTCTCTCTCTCTCTCTCTCTCTCTCTCTCTCTCTCTCTCTCTCTCTCTCTCTCTCTCTCTCTCTCTCTCTCTCTCTCTCTCTGTCTGTCTGTGTGTATGTGTGTGTGTGGAGAGAGGCAGAAGGATAGAAATGTGAGATGATTAGAGACATGTTTTGTAGTCTAACTATTCACTGGGGATCTCTTCCTAACTGAGGTGAAATTAAATGTAATATTGGGGTGTTTGGCTCTCATTCACTCATTAAAAGATGTGTGCAGATGAGACGAATATGTAGCTAGAATGTCACGACTTCATATATTCACACATATATTTTCCCTCCGGTGTTATGTCTCCCACAGCACAACTTTATTCACATCACTAGTCTCACAAAGCCATACCAAAAACCAACAGCCCCAAGATTCTTCTCTCTCTCTCTCTCTCTCTCTCTCTCTCTCTCTCTCTCTCTCTCTCTCTCTCTCTCTCTCTCTCTCTCTCTCTCTCTCTCTCTCTCTCTCTCTCTCTCCCTCTATCTCTCTCTCTCTCTCCCCTTTCCCCTCCAGCCTCTAACCCCTAACCACTCTAACCCCTAACCACTCTAACCCCTAACCACTCTAACCCCTAACCACGCTAACCCCTAACCACTCTAACCCCTAACCACTCTAACCCCTAACCACTCTAACCCCTAACCACTCTAACCCCTAACCACTCTAACCCCTAACCACTCTACCCATTCCCCGCTCTATTCCCTTTCCCCCCTCTATTCCCTTTCCCCTCCAATCTCTTTCCCCTCTATTCCCTTTCCCCTGCACAATGTAAGATGGCCCAATGACCAGTAGTGTAAAGTACTTAAGTAAAAATACTTTAAAGTACTACTTGGGGGTATCTGTACTTTACTTTACTATTTATATTTGACAATATTTGTCAAATGCACGTACTTATCAAGAGAACACAGTCAACACAATGCCTGTCTATTACAATGTAAGACGACACAATGACTGTCTATTATCTCCACAACATATGCTAAGCGGTATAGCTCCTAGGCTACAACACTAGAAGATCAACTGGAACTGCAATGATTAGACTACATACCGCCGCACGCTCGCCTTGCTGCTTTCTCTTCTCAAAAGCGCCTCTGTATTTGCCAGTCCATGTGAACACAGAAGGAACAGCTGTCATTCAGTTGTCTGTGTTATGTTCCCATCATTGCGGATTGTATATCTCTTTACTAGTCATCATCCTTGAAGTGCTTACTACACACACGTATGTTTGTAAGATTGGCTTTAGGGGTGTTTACATCATACTTTGTTTTTTTTATCGCTACTAGCTATCTTCTGCATCTGTCTGTATCTTTTTTTAAACGGAAAACAGTGACATTAGGTGCTTTCTTCACTAGATGTCTTATATAAAGTACAGCCAGGGAGAGAACACCAGCTTGCTCCTGCTGCCCTCTTTCCAGTTCTAGACTTCAGGGAGAGCGAGGCGGCGAAGGCAAACTCGACGTAACTAGTTTCAATGTATGAAATCATTTGGGAAATGTTGGATTTTAGGTCAACTTCCCCTTTGAAATGAGGATCTCTGCCAGTGTGTGGCTCATGGAGTGTTTGTGAGACATGGTTGGTGATAGACCAGGACACCGGGGAGAGTAGTGTGTGTGTGAATTTGTGGATGGAAATTCATTGCTGAGAAAAATACATAATGAGAAAATAAAATACATACAACCTTCACAAGTTCAAAGAACATGGAAGTTTCATGCTCATTAGTCCTGGCACCAAACTGGTGTGAATTCAGCAACACTGTGTCATCAATATACCACTATTCCGATACACAGCTCTCCGTAGTCCAACTGTTCCGATAGACAGCTTTCTGTAGTCCAACTGTTCCCATACACAGCTCTCTGTAGTCCAACTGTTCCGATACACAGCTCTCCATAGTCCAACTATTCCGATACACAGCTCTCCGTAGTCTAACTGTTCCGATACACAGCTCTCCGTAGTCTAACTGTTCCGATACACAGCTCTCCGTAGTCTAACTGTTCCATACACAGCTCTCTGTATCAGGGCCGGCCCTGACCAATTTGGTGCCCTAGGCAATATTTTAGCTGGTGCCCATTTCATCGCAGCCAATTCCACCACCGATCATTGTGTTCATACACTCACACAGAAACTGCATAGCTTTATGTCTTTGAGATTTTCTTTACTTTAGAAACAAAAAACAGCAAACAAAATAAAAACAGTATTAAAGAAACAAGTGGCATATAATGAATTATAAATACAATATAAATAAGAATATTGCACGAAAAAACAATTTTACAGAGACCTTTTTACAGCCTTACTCGCCTTTCCTTTTGTGCAGAAAACAAGTGACGTAAAACAAATTATAAATAAGAGTATTGCACAAAAAACTAACTATATTACAGAAACCTCAGTGCAATATGCATAATGTAGCATTGTTCTACAGCCTTACTCGCCTTGCCTTTCTTCTTCTTCTCATGCAGGAAGGTCAAGAGTTCCATGTCTGTCATGTTTTTTTATGGCAAATGTGGAACGTTTCTGGCTGTCCGTTATGGCTTAGAGTAGTGCTCAGAGTTTGACAGTGTTCTAGCAACTCTTCTTTTGACATGTTGGGGAAGTTGAGGAGCACTCCAAATTTCACCTCTCATTCACCTCTCCCAGGCTCTGAAATCTCTCATCAAGTGAAGAGAGGGCTGTATCCACTACCACATCAAAAAATGTGGTTTCCATTTTTCGAAGTGCATCACCAATAGGCTCATCTGGAGCCTCATAACCAAAGTGCCTTTTTGTGGTTCTCAGCCGCTTTTGTTTGAGTACAGCCTCCACGTTCATCTCCTCACACATTTCCTTTGCAGTTGTCTGTGCATCAGGAATCCAGTGTTTCTGTAGCAGGTAAGGGAATTTCTGGTTTTCTTCAGCAAGTCTACAGCCAGTTTACTCACATGCTGGATCTTGTTGAGGATGTCATACCATATGATTGTGCAAATAGAAAAGCGATAGGATCCAATCTCCTCAGCCAAAGACTGGGCTTCAACTTTCACCACAGGGTCTGCAGTAGTTTCCCTCACCTCCAGAAGAGCCTCTCTGACTTGCCCAGCCTGGTACCTAACTGCCTGAATGCGGTTTATCCTGCTTTCCCACCTGGTCTCTGACCATGATTTCAGGGTGGTTTTGACATGTTTCAAGAGGACATCCCATATATGGGTGGAGGCTGAGAAGTTTGAATAATTTCTCTAAATATCCAAAGTAGCCAATGGCATCTGGTGAGATATTCGCAGAATCAGCTACCACCAGACAAAACAAGAAAGTGTACTTACTAAGTGAACTAGACAGGTACATCCAGTGACATTCAAGATAATGACTGCTGCTTAGCAGCTGCCTCTAATTGGGGATCCAACACAAAACATAACATAGATCTAGGTATACTAGATCTTTCAGGCTCTGACCATGGCTAAATAGAGGAGCCAAAGGCCTCCCTATGGCCAGAGCCTGACAAGATCAGCGGTGCAATCTAAAATAAGGGAGCAATACTTTGATGTTATGATCTCTTCCACAATTTTTTCCAGTACAGTTCATTTTGGATTATTTTGCCCAGGTAATGTGTGATTGCCAGCTCCACTTTCCACCCTACCAACATGCTGCTTTACATACTGGATCAAATTTGTCCATAAGCTCCACCTCTTTGAGAAAATTGCCATTGTCTGGTTTGTTTAATGTGTCTGTGGATCCCCTTAAAGCTATGTTTCTTTCAGCTAAGTACTGAGTTATTTCCACTAATCTGGTAAGAACTTCACGCCACCTGTCAGGCTCAGCGAATGCCATCTCTTGCTTATCTATTGTTAGACCCTGTCACGACAGGGAGCATACACAGCCCATGGTCTGTCACGGTTGGGTGCATGGAGCGACCAAGACGCAGCGCAGGGATTATAGTTCAACATTTTATTTATACTATGTATAAAACAACTCAAATGTACGAACTAACAAAACAAACAAACACAATATACAAACATAACGTAACAAGCACACTTACTTTTCTCCGTGACTAGCGAAATATACAATGACATATACAATGACCCACATTCCCGGTGTGGAAAATACAAACCTAGGTAGGATCCCTAATTAGAGACGATGCACAGCAGCTGCCTCTAATTAGGGATCTAACACAACCCACCACCAGAAACAGAAAGAATAGAACTGTCAGACTCTGACCATGGCTACATAGAGAAGCAAAATAGGGAGGTTATAGGGAGGGAAGATTAGTCCGTCGGTGGCGGTTCTGGTTCCGGCGACGTCGACAGTTTTTTTCCATGCCCCTTCCTAGTGACCGGCCATGGAGCTGGGTAAATAACCGGGCCTGGACTGGGCACCGGTGGGGTAAATGGCTCCGGCCATGGAGCGGGGAAAACAACCGGGCCCGTACTGGGCACCGGTGGGGTAAACGGCTCCGGCCATGAAGTGGGGAAAACAACCGGGTCCGGACTGGGCACCGGTGGGGTAAACGGCTCCGGCCATGAAGTGGGGAAAACAACCGGGTCCGGACTGGGCACCGGTGGGGTAAACGGCTCCGGCCATGGAGTGGGGAAAACAACCGGGTCTGGACTGGGCACCGATGGGGTAAACGGCTCCGGCCATGGAGCGGGGCAAATAACCGGGTCCGGACTGGGCACCGGTGGGGTAAACGGCTCCGGCCATGGAGCGGGGCAAATAACCGGGCCCGGACTGGGCACCGGTGGGGTAAACGGCTCCGGCCATGGAGTGGAGCAGACCACCGGACCAGGACTGGGCACCGGTGGAGTGGACTGCTCTGGCACTGGAGCGGAGCAGACGGCCGGACCCGGATTGGGCACCGGTGGAGCGGACTGCTCAGGCACTGGAGCGGAGCAGACGGCCGGACCCGGACTGGGCACCGGTGGAGCGGACTGCTCTGGCACTGGAGCGGAGCAGACGGCCGGACCCGGACTGAGCACCGGTGGAGCGGACTGCTCAGGCACTGGAGCGGAGCAGACGGCTGGACCCGGATTGGGCACCGGTGGAGTGGACTGCGGACTGTAGGCTTCGGGCTGCGGACCTTTGCTGGAAGTTCCGGGCTGTGGACCTGGACTGGACCACTCCGCCATCTCCCTCTCGACCTCTTCCTCTATCTTCCTCAGTTCTTCCAGAACCTCTCCAAATTGCTCCTCCAAATACACCTCCTGCTCCTTGCTCTGCACCCCCCATTTGTACCTCGGCATCTCCATGCTCCACGGGGGGGGGGGGGGGGGGGGGGGTGGTATTGGCTCTTCCTGCCTGTAGCGAGACCATCCCCATAGCCCCCCCCCAACATTACCTTGGAGTTGTTTGCGGGCTCTTCTCCGTCTCGCGCGTCTAACACGACGCGGCACTTCCTCTCTTTCCATCTCTCCCCAGTTACGCTGCTTGGTCTCGTACTGGTGGGTCATTCTGTCACGACAGGGAGCATACACAGCCCATGGTCTGTCACGGTTGGTTGCATGGAGCGACCAAGACGCAGCACAGGGATTATAGTTTGACATTTTATTTATAAAATAAAATGTATTTATTTTCTATGTATAAAACAACTCAAATGTACGAACTAACAAAACAAACAAACACGATATACAAACGTAACGTAACAAGCACACTTACTTTTCTCCGTGACTAGCGAAATATACAATGACCCACATCCCCGGTGTGGAACATACAAACCTAATTAGAGACGATGCACAGCAGCTACCTCTAATTAGGGATCCAACACAACCCACCACCAGAAACAGAAAGAATAAAACTGTCAGACTCTGACCATGGCTACACAGAGAAGTAAAATTGGCTTCTCTATGGCCAGAGCCTGACAGACCCTTTGCAAGATGGACCTCCAATACCTTCCATGTTGCCATGTGTATATAGTGCTCCTGGCTGTCCTCATGGGCCTTGAGCAAGTGGCTTGCATTTTTCCAATCCTTTAGTCCTTCTCTATTCAATTTGAGAAAACATTTTGCAGCAGAAGTACATTAGCCAGCCTCTTTAGATGTTTTCTCCATTGACTAAGACTCTATTGAAATACAGATTCTGACACCTTCTCCCGTCTTTTTGTTTCGGAAACTTGAAACTGTTTTTTATTTGATACGGTCCTCTGTGAACAAATTCTGTTCTTACCTTATCAGTTAAAACAGATGGCAAGTCAGTAGCATCAAGGAGCACTTGATGCTGCATCACTCGGCTGTACTGAGGTAGAGAAGGTGTCTGCAGGTGGCCCAGGAATTGCAGGGGTAGGATTCAAGTATTTATAAAGTGCATCTTAAGAGAGAAGAGGAGTATACAGTTGAATTTGGATATTTACATACACTTAGGTTGAAGTAATTAAAACACATTTTTCAACGACTCCACAGATTTCATGTTAACAAACTATAGTTTTGGCAAGTCTACTTTGTGCATGACAAGTAATTCTTCCAACAATTGTTTACAGACAGATTAGTTAACTTGTAAGTCACTATATCACAATTTTAGTGGGTCAGAAGTTTACATACACTAAGTTGACTGTGCCTTTAAACAGCTTGGTAAATTCCAGAAAATGATGTCATGGCTTTAGAAGCTTCTAATAGGCTAATTGACATAATTTGAGTCAATTGGAGGAGTACCTTTGGATGTATTTCAAGGCCTACCTTCAACCTCACTGCCTCTTTCCTCGACATCAAGGGAAAATCAAAAGAAATCAGCCAGGACCTCCAAAAATAATGTTGTAGACCTCCACAAGTCTGGTTCATCCTTGGGAGCAATTTCCAAATGCCTGAAGGTACCACGTTAATCTGTACAAACAACCGTACGCAAGTATAAACACCATAGGAAGGAGACGCGTTCTGTCTCCTAGAGATTAACGTACATTGGTGCAAAGAGTGTAAATAAATCCCAGAACAACAGCAAAGGACCTTGTGAAGATGCTGGAGGAAACAGGTACAAAAGTATCTATATCCACAGTAAAACGAGTCCTATATCAACATAACCTGACTACGGTTTGCAACTGCACATGCGGACAAAGATCATACTTTTTGGAGAAATGTCCTTTGGTCTGATGAAACAATAATGGAACTGTTTGGCCATAACGACCATCGTTATGTTTGGAGGAAAAAGGGGGAGGCTTGCAAGCCGAAGAACACCATCCCAACTGTGAAGCATGGGGGTGGCAGCATCATGTTTTGGGGGTGCTTTGCTGCAGGAGGGACTGGTGCACTTCACAAAATAGATGGAATCATGAGGAAGGAAAATTATGTGGATATATTGAAGCAACATCTCAAGACATCAGTCAGGAAGTTAAAGCTTGGTCACAAATGGGTCTTCCAAATGTTGGGGTATTGGAGTGGCCATCACAAAGCCCTGACCTCAATCCTATAGAACATTTGTGGGCAGAACTGAAAAAGCGTGTGCGAGCAAGGAGGCCCTGTCAGGAGGAATGGGCCAAAATTCACCCAACTTATTGTGGGAAGCTTGTGGAAGGCTTCTCAAAACGTTTGACCCAAGTTAAACAATTTAAAGGCAATGCTACCAACTACTAATTGAGTGTATGTAGGCTTCTGACCCACTGGGAATGTGATCAAAGAAATAAAAGCTGAAATAAATAATTCTCTACATATTCTGACATTTCACATTCTTAAAATAAAATGGTGATCCTAACTGACCTGTGAAAAACTGAGTTTAAATGTATTTGGCTAAGGTGTATGTAAACTTCCGACTTCAACTGTATGTGACCATTGGTGTCACGGCTGGGTGTGTTCACAGACCAAGGCGCAGCGCAGTAATAGTTCGGCATCTCTTTATATAAATTATATTACAAAATGATGAACTATACAACAGAACAATTATACAATAAACGTAAATACACTTACTTAGACGGACATGTAGACAATGACCCACACTGAGGTGTGGGACAGAACAACTTAGATATAGAATCCCCAATCAGAGACAACGCTTCGCAGCTGTCTCTAAAGCTGTAGGCTCCGGGTTCCGGGAATCGCTGGAGGCTCCGGGCTGCGGACCTTCGCTGGGGGCTCCGGGCTGAGGACCTTCGCTGGGGGCTCCGGGCTGAGGACCTTCGCTGGGGGCTCCGGGCTGCGGACCGTCGCTGGAGGCTCCGAGTTGCGGACCGTCGCTGGCGGCACCGGGCTGCGGACCGTCGCTGGTTTGGTGCGTGGAGCTGGCACTGGCCTTACCGGACTTGGAATCGGCACAGTAGCGTGGGGAAGTACAGCCGTCGCATGTTCAGAAGCCCGCTCCCGTAGAATCATCAGCTCCGTCACGAGTGCCAATCGGTGCTCGAAGTCCTCCTCTTCCTCTATTTTCTGAATGGACGGGTCTGGCTGCGTCTCAGGGGGAAGAGCATTCCAGGCTCTCCACCACCGCGCTTGTTCTTGCTTTGTTCGATCAAAAAATCCCTCGGGTCTCTCTCTATTATAGACCGTTGGAGGACGAAGTGGTGGGCGATCCTCTTCTTCCAGCCACTCCGACTCTCCATAATAGCGCTGCTTGGTCTTGCTTTGGTGGGTCATTCTGTCACGGCTGGGTGTATTCACAGACCAAGGCGCAGCGCAGTAATAGTTCGACATCTCTCTTTATATAAATTATATTACAAAATGACGAACTATACAACAGAACAATTATACAATAAATGTAAATACACTTACTTAGACGGACATGTAGACATTGACCCACACTGAGGTGTGGTACAGAACAACTTAAATAGAATCCCCAATCAGAGACAACACTTCACAGCTGTCTCTAATTGGTGATTCAACACAAAACATAATCATAGATCTAGCTACCTAGATCTGCAGCACACTTGAAATAAAAACTGTATTTCTCTTATGTTATAGCACCTGCTCTTGGTTCGAACAATTCCTCTATTTGTGACCGATGGTACAAGATTCTTAATGAATGCTTGTTTGATTTAATTACGCTCACCATACAAGAAGTGACAGAACAATTGAGCATGACTAGAGATCAAGTGACACAGTTAAATGTTTATCTATAAAGAAAGATCACCGATTAGGACAAAAGAGAGAATATTCTGACCAATGTGGAAAACATTTGTGATAAACTTGCGGAGGAGATTAAGACAAGCATCGGAAAAAGTTTGAGCGTGACAACGCGGACTGCAAGGAGCAGAAGGTATATTTGTGGAGAGATGGCCGGAGACATCCTATTGGCACTCCCCCACGAGCAACCTGGAAGGGTAAACGCCCCGCCCACCCGTAATCATAGAGGGCCACTAATGTGGCGATCAACCGACTCCCTCACATCTGACTCCAGTGACCATTCCAGAGCCGTAGCGTCTTCTTTTTTGGGGGGGTAATCCCGATGGACGACGTCATCGAATAGGCCGTCATCACGACCACCGCTCACCCTGCTTCCCCACAAGAAATGTAGGAGAGGACTACGTAGAAAGACGACAACACCAGAAGTCCCGGCCACATACACAGAGCAAGACACGGTAATTAACTTGTCCAACAGGTCTATAACTGATAGATGTTCATCTGCCCTAGCTAAGGGACTATCATTTGTCCCTACATCACAGGCCAATGACTTTGATACAGTCATAGACTTTCAAAAGTTTTTCCGCAGTCTGAGATTTACTGAGTTTTTTGGTAATGGGTGTGTTCCCTATGCACCTGCCAATGTTAATCTATTGAAAGATATCAGCAACCAGACAGGTAATGGTGCTAATGTTTGTCCCATTGATATATATCCTGAATGACAATGAACCTGACTCTCGCACTGAGGACATGACAAGGGAAAATACATATTTTAGGAGGAAAAGCACATTTTTACCACCCAAAAGAAATCCCTCTCTTGAAACATATTGCCGCCTAGTTGAGAAAGATGTACATAATCTCCTAGCTAAGAAAAAATAATATAAGGCATTCACCAATATGTCCAAAGCAGAGAAATAATCTCTTATGGAACTCAAAAATGACTCCAGTAACATTATAAAACCAGCCGACAAAGGAGGTGCAATAGTGATACTAAAAGCAGCAGACTATGAAAAGGAAATTCTGAGACAACATAGTGATGAGGAATTTTATAAAAGACTGCCTACTAATCAATTAAAGTCTGATCCATGATAAATTGAAACCCATTTTTAAACATCATCCACGTATGGTCTTTGAAAGACCCCCAAACGAGAGAGACATTCTGGTAATATCTGATTACCCACAAGAGAAAAAATAAACTTTATTGGACAAGGTTCCCGAGGGTAATTACAAATGTGGCCAATGTGCTCAATGCAGCTTCACGTACAAATGCAACTCATTTACTCTCCCTCCGCAGAGGACAAAGATTTGATCAAAGGCCTGATTACCTGCATGTCCACCAATGTTGTCTACATGTTGAAATGTCCTTGTGGTCTGTCCTACATAGGGAAAACCCGTAGAAGCCTTAAGACACAGATCAGTGAGCACCGCAGCAATATACAGACAGGTGAGACAAAAAAATCTGATTGCCGCTCATTTTGTACAAGCTGGACACCCTATTAGTTCTCTGAGATACATTGGAATAGAAATGGTCAAGATGTCACGCAGGGGAGGGGACATTGAGAGGAAAATTCTTCAAAGGGAATCTTTTTGAATCCACATCCTAATCACACTGTCTCCTCTGGGCCTTAACGAGGAGTTTGATTTGAAACCGTTTTTATAGATTCAATATGTCCACATTGTGTGTGTTTTTATCCTAATTGTATAATGTATGAATATGGTATGTGTGTATATATATTGATCAAAGTCCTTGTATATGATAATATATTCTGATATAGTGAATGTTAATATTGTGAACCCATGTTATACATCTTTTACCTCCTGTTTCAGGAAGTGATGTCACTGAGTACTGCTCCTATATATTGGACCTTCCAACCCCACTTGGGATATGGATGCCTGATGAAGACCTAAGGGTCGAAACGTTGTTAATAATAAATATCACCTGGGAGCAAAAGCAGCAGTGTGCGGCGTTTTCTTTTCTGTTTTTCATGAGTTTGCCTACGACTCCAGCACCTGCGAAAAATACCTGGATGTGCGTATGTTCTTTAGCTTTTGTTCACGTTCAGTGTCACTCACCACTTCAGATAACTGAACTTGCCCATCCCCCACAATCAGGTAAGGCTAACTACAAATATTCACTCATTTGGGCGCCCCTATGGATGGACAGCACCCCTAGCATTTGCTTATTCTGCCTATGCCACGTCTATATTTTATTCTACTTAGAAGTGACCTTGTCTGTACTGTAGGCAGGCTTTACTACACACACACGCACACACACCCACACCCACGTACATACACACACACACACACACACACAGTTTCTGGAATTCACTTGTCAGGGCACTCACACACACCTTGCCTCTCCCATACACACCCACCTTGCCTCTCCCACACACACCTTGCCTCTTCCACACACACCTTACCTCTCCCATTCACACCTTGCCTCTCCCACACACACCTTGCCTCTCACACACCCACCTTGCCTCTCCCACACGCACCTTGCCTCTCCCACACACACCTTGCCTCTCCCACACATACCTAGCCTCTCCCACACACACCTAGCCTCTTACACACACACCTTGCCTCTCCCACACACACCTTGTCTCTTACACACACACCTTGCCTCACCCATATACACCTTGCCCGGCCTACTTACCGTGACAGGGGAGCAGTGTTGATATGCTATTTATAATTACCCTTTGCATAAATTCCATGTTATTTCACAGTAAACAAATTAAAAGACTTTCAGCACACTTATAGGGAACGACATTCAACATGTACGGCTGAGAAAAATTGATAAGAAGATTGCGGCTTTTGACATTATTGATCATAGTCTGCTTCTGGAAAAATATGTGTTATGGCTTTTCACCCCCTGCTATATTGTGGATAAAGAGATATCTGTCTAACAGAACACAGAGGGTGTTCTTTAATGGATTCCTTTCCAACAAAATCCAGGTAGAATCAAGCATTCCCCAGGGCAGCTGTCTAGGCCCCTTACTTTTTAAAATCTTTACTAATGACCTGCCACTGGCTCTGAGTAAAGCATGTTTGTCTACACTGAGTATACAAAACAGCGCTTTCCATGACATAGACTGACCAGGGGAATCCAGGTAAAATCTATGATCCCTTATTGATGTAACTTGTTAAATCCACTTCAATCAGTGTAGATTAAGGGTGGGAGACAGGTTAAAGGAGACAATAGAGACACGGATTGTGTATGTGTGCCATTCAGAGGGTGAATGGGCAAGACAAAATATTGAAGTGCCTTTGAACGGGGTATGGTAGCAGGTGCCAGGCGCACTGGTTTATGTCAAGAACTGCACCGCTGCTGGGATTTTCACCTGTGTGTATCAAGAATGGTCCACCACCCAAAGGACATCCAGTCAACTTGACACAACTGTGGGAAGCATTGGAGTCAACATGGGCCAGCATCCCTGTGGAATGCTTGACACCTTGTAGAGTCCATGCCCCAACGAATTGGCGGTATTCTGAGGGCAAAAGGGGGGTGCAAGTTAATATTATGAAAGTGCTCCTAAGGTTTTGTACACTCAGTGTATGCATGCTGATGACTCAAATCTATACACGTCAGCTACCAGAGCAAGTGAAATCACTGCAACACTTAACAAAGAGCTGCAATTCATTTCATAATGGGTGGCAAGAAATAAATTAGTCCTAAATATTTCAAAAACTAAAATCATTGTATTTGGGACAAATCATTCACTAAACCCTAAACCTCAACTAAATCTTGTAATGAATAATGTGAAAATGTAGCAAGTTGAGGAGACTAAACTGCTTGGAGTAACCCTGGATTGTAAACTGTCATGGTCAAAACATATTCATGCAACGGTAGCTAAGATGGGGAGAAGTCTGTCTGTAATAAAGCACTGCTCTGCCTTCTTAACAGCACTATCAACAAAACAAATCCTGCAGGCCCTAGTTTTGTCGCACCTGGACTATTGCCCAGTCATATGGTCAAGTGCTACAAAGGGGGACATAGGTCAATTATAATTGGCCAAGTACAGAGCAGCACAGCTGGCCCTTGATATTATGCATGTCAATCCAAAGTGGAGGAGAGATTGACTGCATCACTGCTTGTCTTTGTGAGAGGTATTGACATGTTGAAAGCACTGAGCTGTCTGTTTAAACAACTAGCACACAGCTCAGACACCCATGACATGCCACCAGAGATCAAGTAACTCAGTCAAGCTGTAGAATTAGATCAGAGAACAACCACTCTGAACCACACACAAACAGAGAACAACCACTCCGAACCACACAAAAAGAGAACAACCACTCTGAGCCACACAAACAGAGAACAACCACTCTGAGCCACACAAACAGAGAACAACCACTCTAAACCACACAAACAGAGAACAACCGCTCTGAACCACACACACAGAGAGAGAACAACCACTCTGAACCACACACAAACAGAGAACAACCACTCTGAACCACACACAAACAGAGAACAACCACTCTGAACCACACACAATCAGAGAACAACCACTCTGAACCACACACAAACAGAGAACAACCACTCCGAACCACACAAACAGAGAACAACCACTCTGAACCACACAAACAGAGAACAACCACTCTGAACCACACGCTCCCCCAAACAGGAATAAATACAATACAAATATATTAGTCAGAAAATAGAGTTGGAAAAACAGAACCTAGTTTGTGCTTGGCCTGCGTTGTCTGCTTTGTCGTTTTGAATTTGTTGTGCTCTCTCTCTGCTCTCATTATGATGACAAGCTATGTTCAGTTTGGAGAGCCTTGTTAACTGCACTCAGAGCCACAGTCTCCAATAGGATAACAAGCTATATTCAGTTTGGAGAGCCTTGTTAACTAGTGACAAAACACAGAGAGAGACATGGAAAGTTTATATTTTGGTTTTTTGGTGGCGCCGTGGTGGAGTTCATGGTGGAAAAGGTGTAGGTTGAATAGCTGAATGTATACAGACTGCATCTGAGTGTGGTTATATTCTAGTCAGGGGTCTACAGCTACCAGTACAACCATGGCTTCATGCCCTAGTATCTATACAGCTACCAGTACAACAATGGCTTCATACCCTAGCATCTCTTCACTTTTTAGGTAGAACCACGATCAACTGATCAATCTCCTATAATGACACAAGGCGAGACCCAGAAGGCAGATGGTTGGAATCTCTGATATTTATTAAACAACAAGGGGCAGTCAAGAGGCAGGTCGAGGACAGGCAAAAGTTCATAAACCAGGTCAGAGTCCAAACGGTACAGGGCGGCAGGCAGGCTCGAGGTCAGGGCAGGCTGAATGGTCTGGCATGCGGGCTCAGTGTCAGGGCAGGCAAAAGGTCAGAACCGGGAGGATTAGAAAACAGAGACTAGGAAAAACCAGGAGCTCGGAAAAACACGCTGGTTGACTTGGCAAGACAAGACGAACTGGCAACTGCCAAACATAGAACACAGGGATAAATACACTGGGGATAATGAGGAAGATGGGCAACACCTGGAGGGGGGTGGAGACAATCACAAAGACAGGTGAAACAGATCAGGGTGTGACATCTCCAACGCATTCCTAGTCGATCACCAAACATGTCTGTAAAATAACGACAATAAAGCCTTGCATTCCTATTTGTTTCGCGCTGTTGGCGGTAGGTGCACTTGATTCAGCAGCCCTAGCGCCGGGAATGGCAAAGTGGAAAATGTAATACTGTAAAACGTTTAAAACCATGACTAGAGAGAGACTCAACCAATACAGCAAAGAGCTGCTGTTTTTATGAGTAAGTTCATGTTTAAATTGTTATTCAGCACTGTCAACACTTTGTTCAACACTTTTAAGCCATAAAATGTGCGTTCTCCCTAGTTCCACTCACGCTACAAACAGCACTGCAGCTGTAATGAATGAGTATGGCACAGTGTTACGATAAGCTTGTGTTATTATTAGTAGCGGTTTGTTTTTTGTTTTTTTATATTGAGAATATAACTTTTGTGAAATATCACAGCACAGTTGAAAAATATATGACAAATAGAGAGATGGCAGGGGTTGAGGGTAGCTGAAGTATGGGACTAAAAACAAACAAAAGATAACTAATGTAAATTAAAACTGGGGTCATAAAATGTATATAGTATGTATAAGCAGGAAGTAGAAGCCTAAGTGTTTTTGTCCATTAGTTTACTCCAATTAGGGGAGGGGTGGTAGAGTTAGGGGAAATAATAAAGGAAAAAAATACATATATTTAAAATAATATATACAGTACCAGTCAAAAGTTTGGACACAACTACTCTGTGATGAGGCACACATGTGCCAAACTAAAGAACCACACTAAACAGTTTTGTGAGATCTTTATTTTGCGTTTGTTTTACTCTAGTGGCAGTCACATGAAAGGTGCACATTCCATGGTGACTGTAATCAAAGTGAAACATACAAGGTGAAGTTGAACAAACAATGTTTTAATATTAATGTGCATGTCTCTTTGTCTTACCGGTTCCTGGAAATGCCTAGTAGGAGGGGCCGCGAACAGGAAACCGACTATATGTCATCCTGAAGGGGAGGAGTTGGTCTATTAAGAGTATTTAGATCTAAAACTCATGAATGTTTGTGTTTGAAGGTTTACTAAATGGTAATGTAACTGGTTAAAGATAGACATTATCAATGTATAGTTGGTAAGCTTGCCAATACTCGGTGAACTATGAAATGTATAGTTAATAACTGATGAAGAGCTATGATTGGTCAGTTTGAAAATGAAGGAGGAGATTAAAACTATAAAAGAACAGATGAAATGTTTGGAAGAAAAAAAAAGGGCTGTTTGGTTGGATCAGTAGCCAACTGTGTAACTTATTTTTTTCCATGAGTTTTTTATTTTTTTGTGATGAGTTGTACTCTGAACAAATTATTTTTGTTAGTGTGTTTTCCTACTGAATTTCTGAGTTAAACTTGGACTTACAAAGGACATTTTGCTTTGGACTGTGTTGCATTTTTGGAATTCGTGGCACCCTGAATTAAATGTACATGGACATTTCTGAAGTTTTTAAATGTTTTGCTGCTTGTTTAGCCAACACACTGACCACCTTACAACATACTCATTCAAGGGTTTTACTTTCTTTTTACTGTGTTCTACATTGTAGAATAATAGTGAAGACATCAAAACTATGAAATAACACACATGGAATCATGTAGTAACCAAAAAAGGTGTTAAAAAAAATCAAAATGCATTTGATGTTTTAGATTCTTCAAAGTAGCCACCATGTGCCTTGATGACATATTTGCAAACTCATGGCATGCTCACAGCCAGCTTCATGACTCAGAAAGTGATCTTGACTCAGGAAAGGTTGTTGACCGCTGGAGTAGTAGGTGTACTGGAGGAAGCAGTGTGTTTCCCTCTGTTTAGTGCTAAATGGATGTAGACCAGCCATACCTGCTCATCTCCAGGAAGGTTAATGCACTCACCTCACTTGAGCCTTATCTTGGATCAGACCCTATGGACCACACTATCTAGACAGGATGCAACAGAAAGCAGCATAACCTGATCCTAGACCTACTTACTGGAAGCAACCGGCTTAAATATCTCCTCCCTTGTCCTATTCTGACAGTTTAGCCACCGAACCATCCTCCCTCATCACATCAACACAATCTCTCTCTCTGTCTCTCTCTCTGTGTGTGTATCCCCCCGCCACAGGAAACCATTTCACTTATCGGTTCTCTCCATCAGTCAGTGGATTGCAGTGGGAGTCTGGCGTGTGCCAAATTCATCAGCGCCGTGATAACTCTCCTTTACTTCCTCCATCAACATCCAACCTTGACTACTAATCTATCTAACTATAATATATAACACCATAATCACCATATTTTTCCTCCTTCATCTCTGGATATTCAGTACAGGAAGTCTAGTGTATGTGTCCCAAATATCACCCTACTTCCTGTACATTGCACTACTTTGACCAGGGACCATTGGGAATAGGTCGCCATTTGGGATGCAGGCAGTGAGTAGAGTTGGTGAGGAGTCTTCCTGATACCTCAACCTTCAGATGGGTGATGGAGCGCCCATTCAATAGCCTGTCTGGCTGTGACGGCTTATCCTTCATAACACAATCTGGAGTGGCTGTACTAGGATTCTCTGGTACACTAACTCAAACTGTTTGTCCCTCCAGGGCTACACTAACTGGATCCTGAAGACCTACTATAGCCTACCTCTTAGCAAATGTATAAAATATAGAAAACTGATATCTTTACATAAGTATTCAGACCCTTTACTCAGTACTTTGTTGAAGCACCTTTGGCAGCGATTACAGCCTCAAATCGTCTTAGATATGAAGCTACAAGCTTGGTACACCTGAATTTGGGGAGTTTCTCCCATTCTTCTCTACAGATCCTCTCAAGAGCTGTCAGATTGGATGGGGACCGTTGCTGCACAGCTATTTTCAGGTCTCTCCAGAGATGTTCGATCGGGTTCAAGTCCGGACTCTGGGTGGGCCACTCAAGGATATTCAGAGACTTGTCCCGGAGCTACTCCTGTGTTATCTTGGCTGTGTGCTTAGGGTCGTTGTCCTGTTGTAAGGTGAACCTTCGCCCAAGTCTGAGGTCCTGAGTGCTCTGGAGCAGGTTTTCATCAAGGATCTCTCTCTACTTTGCTCCATTCATCTTTGCCTTGATCCTGACTGGTCTCACAGTCCCTACTGCTGAAAAACATCCCCACAGCATGATGCTGCCACCACCATGCTTCACCGTAGGGATGGTGCCAGGTTTCCTCCAGACGTGACGCTTGGCGTTCAGGCCAAAGAGTTCAATCTTGGTTTTATCAGACCAGAGAATCTTGTTTCTCATGGTCTGAGAGTCTTTAGGTGACGTTTGGCAAATTCCAAGCAGGCTGTCATGTGCCTTTTACTGAGGAGTGGCTTCCGTCTGGCCACTCTACCATAAAGGACTAATTGGTGGAGTGCTGCAGAGATCGTTGTCCTTCTGGAAGCTTGTCCCATCTCCACAAAGAGCTCTGTCAAAGTGACCATTGGGTTCTTGGTCACCTCCCTGACCAAGGCCCTTCTCCCTGATTGCTCAGTTTGGCCGGGCGGCCAGCTCTAGGAAGAGTTGTGGTGGTTCTAAACTTCTTCCATTTAAGAATGATGGAGGCCACTGTGTTCTTGTGGACCTTCAATGATTTAAACATTTTTTGGTACCCTTCTCCAGATCTGTGTCTCGACATAATCCTGTCTTGGAGATCTACGGACAATTCCTTCGACCTCATGGCTTGGTTTTTGCTCTGACATGCACTGTCAACTGTGGGACCTTATGTGCCTTTCCAAATCATGTCCAATTAATTGTATTGACCACAGGTGGACTCCAATCAAGTTGTAGAAACATCTCAAGGATGATCAATGGAAACAGGATGCACCTGAGCTCAATTGCGTGTCTCATAGCAAAGGATCTGAATATTTACAGTACCAGTCAAAAGGTTGAACACACCTACTCATTCAAGGGTTTTTCTTTATTTTTACTATTTTCTACATTGTAGAAGAATAGTGAAGACATCAACACTATCTAACACATATGGAATCATGTAGTAACCAAAAAAGAATTAAATAAATCAAAATATAGTTTATATGTTATATTCTTCAAAATAGCCACCTTTGCCTTGATGACAGCTTTGCACACGCTTGGCCTTCCCTCAACCAGCTTCACCTGGAATGCTTTTCCAACAGTCTTGAAGGAGTTCCCACATATGCTGAGCACTTGTTGGCTGCTTTTTCTTCACTCTGTAGTCCAACTCATCCCAAACCATCTCAATTGGGTTGAGGTCGGGTGATTGTGGAGGCCAGATCATCTGATGCATTAATCCATCACTCTCCAGCCTGGAGGTGTGTTGGGTCATTGTCCTGTTAAAAAAAAAATGATAGTCCCACTAAGCGCAAACCAGATGGAATGGCAAATCGCTGCAGAATGCTGTGTTAGAGTTGCTGGTTAAGTGTGCCTTGAATTCTAAATAAGTCACAGACTGTGTAACCAGCAATGCACCCCCACACCATCACATCTTCTCCTCCATGCTTCACGGTGGGAACCACAAATGTGGAGATCATCTGTTCATCTACTCTACGTCTCAATTAGACACAGAGGTTGGAACCAAAAATCAACAAAAATCAACAAAGGACAGATATCCACGGGTCTTATGTCCATTAATCGTGTTTCTTGGCCCAAGCAAGTCTCTTCTTCTTATTGGTGTCCTTTAGTAGTGGTTTCTTTGCAGCAATTCGACCATGAAGGCCTGATTCACACAGTATCCTCTGAACAGTTGATGTTGAGATGTCTGTTACTGGAACTCTGTGAAGCATTTATTTGGGCTGCAATTTCTGAGGCTGGTAACTCTAATGAACTTATCCTCTGCATCAAAGGTAACTCTGGGTCTTCCTTTCCTGTGGTGGTCCTCATGAGAGCCAGTTTCATCAGTTTAATAATAGTGCTTGATGGTTTTTGCGACTACACTTGAAGAAACTTAAAGTTCTTGAAATGTTCCGTATTGACTGACCTTCATGTCTGAAAGTAATGATGGACTGTTGTTTCTCTTTGCTTATTTGAGCTGTTCTTGCCATAATATGGACTTGGTCTTTTACCAAATAGGGCTATCTTCTTTATACCACCCCTACCTTGTCACAACACAACTGATTGGCTCAAACGCATTTAGAGCGAAACATTGTTTTAACTAGGCACACCTGTTAATTGAAATGCATTCCAGGTGACTACCTTATGAATCTGGTTGACAGAATGCCAAGAGTGTGCAAAGCTGTCATCAAGGCAAAGAGTGGCTACTTTGAAGAATCTCAAATATAAAATATATTTTGTTAAACATGTTATTTCATAGTTTTGATGTCTTCACTATTCTGCCCTACCAAGCAAAAAGGTAGTAACTGCTCATTTGGTCGAAAATGAGTTAATGTCATTTTTGCTACTTTAAATGCATGCATAATCATGTGGACAAGTATCCTGCCTCTATTGTGTTTTTGAGAAAATGGGGGTCATGTTAGCAGTAACTGCATAAAGTTACTGTGAAACCAAAGTAAATAAAAAACATTTTTCACAGTTCCACGCTATGAGCAGTTACTGCCTTTTTGCTTGGTAGGGCAGTATTATTCTACAATGTAGAAAATAGTAAAAATAAACTTTTGACTGGTACTGTATGTAAATAAGGTATTTCCTTTTTTTTGAGGATTTGGTTTTTATTTGATACATTTTACATTTAAAACATCTCCTAGATTTTCCCGGTTTTGACCCCTCCTGCCTGCCCTGACCCCGAGCCTGCCTGCCGTCTTGTACCTTTACCCCACTACTCTGGATTACTAAACTCTGTTTGCACCTAACCTGTCTTTTGCCTACCACTGATTTGATAATAAACATTTATTATTCCGACGTTGTCTGCACCTGGGTCTTACCTTCGAACGTGATAATAGTGCACTACTTTTGACCAGAACACTAACATAGTGCACTATATAAGGAATAAGTTGCAATTTAAGACACAATCACCATCTCTAAATAATTTCAATAGGATTACAGTTCAGAGGCAGTGTCCTGAATATGAATGTGCTACTTTATTTTGAAAGGCCAGCAGAACAGCAACCATTAGAGGCCTAAAAGCAGCATTCCTACTGTAATAAATGGCCAGCAGAACATCAACCTTGTCCCGGTCAATTTGTAGTCTCCAAAATTATTACAAATTATATTTTTTTGTGGATAATACTGTAGTATTTACTATAGTATTCTACAGTATATTACAACATTCTATACTAAGAACTACATATGATCGAGGGATACTACAGTGTGTAGTATAGTATTCTACAGTATACTACAGTTTACTACATCATTTTATAATGTACTGTAGTATTCTATAGTAAAATAATGTATGTGAGCTAAGAGGGCATTTAGTGGTAAAGTACTTATAGTCTAAGACACTCAACTGCTATTATCCCAACTGTTTAACTGAAATTCATATTTGATTGGTCCTTCTAGCCCCTCTCACCTGCCCTGACACTATTGGCCTGTTCATTAAAGAGAGTAATTGATTACGGGGCCAAGAAGGCTGCGGCTAAAGAAGGAGACTATCAATTATTAAGTATCATTAATAGATTAGGCTGGCACAATGTGTGAACTGTTTAAGGAAGCCGTTGAGAGTGGAAGGGATTATGGTGCTAGTGTTCTGACCGCTCAACCTAATGAAAGGACCTTCGTTCTAGCTCTTCTGAGACACACACAAGTGTATGAACACACACGCGCACACACAAGTACACACATGCACACACACGTGCACACACACACACACTCTTCTTCTTCGGTAGTCCATAGTATCCAATGATGACTTCCACTTCTGACTTAACGGTGAATTCTTTGGTGACTGTAGAGTCCAATTCGAGATCCACAAACTTTATTGTAGGTGGGGCATATGCAGTCTGTGTTGGCGGGGGCAGGCATGGTTGTATGTCTCAGTCTGTGTTGGCGGGTGGAACGGTCGGCAGCAGCATTCTCTGTGGGTTTGATGTTACACTTCTCCAGCAAGGTTTTCAGCTGGTCCTTGTAGCGCTTCTACTGCCCCCCTGCAGACCTGCCGGCCAAGATGTAGCTGGCCATACAGGATCTTCCGCGGCAAGTGTAAGTGACCCATGCTTCACTACTGTAAAGAAGTGTGGTGATGCAGACGGCTTGACAGACGCCGACTTTGGTGTGGAGGTGGAGATCCCTGTTTTGGATGACCCTGCATCTGAGTTTCTCGAAGGCAGCTGATGCTTGCTTGATCCTATTTTGAATTTCATGGTCGATGCTGCAATCCTCTGAGAGGATGCTGCCCAGGTATTTGAAGGACGGGACTACACACACACACATGTGCACATACACACACAAACACAGACGCTGTCCTTTCCTCTGTCTTGGAACACTGAGCTGACCTTCATAATTACATTTTCAATCATTAAAAACAACATTGTCAGAATTCCTTCTGTTTGTGTTTCTTAATTGATATTGTTTATTTGCTGGTCTAAAGAATATTAAAGGCAAAGCTCCCCATACAAATAGTCACATATTGTCCCTTCAAGAATGAAAGAAAAGCAATAGAATGAAAGAAAGGCTTGCATAATAATTTTTCTATTACGTTTATTGAGATACTGAATGCTGCTCTCAGGCCTCTAATGGTTGCTGTTCTGCTGGCTGTTTATTATAGTATGAATGCTGCTCTCAGGCCTCTAATGGTTGCTGTTCTGCTGGCTGTTTATTACAGTATGAATGCTGCTCTCAGGCCTCTAATGGTTGCTGTTCTTCTAGCTGTTTATTACAGTATGTATGCTGCTGTCAGGCCTGTAATTTAAAGACCCCATCAGTGTCTCACAACAGGCCTAATTATAGTGCCATTAAAAATCTACTGGATACGTGTAAGAATCTTTTAATTGGGGACGAAGTATCAATAATGAGAGTTGTGTCGCATTAGGCACCCTATCCCCTATATAGTGTACTACTTTTGACGAGGGACCTAGTCATAAGTACTTTACTATGTAGGGAATAGGGTGCCATTTGGGACGCAAACATTGGGCTCCATATGGGACATGAGAATCCATTGAGAGAGATGTGTTTGATGGAAGCTGTAAATGTCAGCCATATACAGGTAGGGATTATCTGGGATGTGTTGGAGTGAGGAGGCAAGCCACAAGACAAACATTAATTAGCCTGTATGTACACTGATCCTCCAACAAGGATGTCATGTTTTATTTGCTACAGATGCCCAGGAAAGGTTAATGAAGAATGGGACACAAGGAGGCAAACACAAGCCCTTCTGGTATGTGAAGGGGGGATATGTGTGTGTGTGTGTCTATACATGTCCGCTCAGATGGAAGGAACAGAACAGACATTTGAATGTCTGTCTGCCATGTGTTAATTATTGATAATGAAGCCTCCAGAGACAGCACTGGAACACAGAGAAGAAATGGCAACATTACAATATAAAACTATTACAAAACCATTTCTGTACTGTACCCTTCAACACAACAACAGCTAATACTACATCATCATCATCACCATCATTGTTGTTCCCAATCACTAGAAACCATAATGTCAAAATGCACTTTAATGGTCCTATTCACCAAGCTATTTCTACAGAGGTACATTACTGAAGAGACACGTCACACAGAGCAGTACACATCTGCCAGTCCTATGGACAGAGCTGAGCAGGCCCTCCAGCCCACACAGTGACAATGTATCTTTGTAAAATAATCAAACAATGACTTTCACAGGCATCTGTCAGGCATCTTTACATGTCTCACTGACTCACTAGACTCCAGTCGACCAGGCATCTTTACATGTCTCACTGACTCACTAGACTCCAGTCTGTCAGGAGAGGAGAGGAGAGGAGAGGAGAGGAGACTTTAATATAGAATATTAAAATGGGACTGGTACTGTATGAGAAGTGTGACTTGTGCTTCTAGAAGGTTGGAAACATTTGCCCACATTGGATTTAAGAAACACTGTAGTACTTTATTGTAATTGCTGAGGTTACAGGATAACATACTCTTGTTGTAATTGCTGAGGTTACAGGATAACATACTCTCTTGTTGTAATTGCTGAGGATACAGGATAACATACTCTCTTGTTGTAATAACTGAGGTTACAGGATAACATACTCTCTTGTTTTAATTGCTGAGGTTATAGGATAACATACTCTCTTGTTTTAATTGCTGAGGTTACAGGATAACATACTCTCTTGTTTTAATTGCTGAGGTTACAGGATAACATACTCTCTTGAAGTAATTGCTGAGGTTACAGGATAATATATTGCATCTTCTCTTGTGAACTGGTTTAGGAACTGGTTTATCTTATATGAGGTGTCTGTCTGTTCATCTTATACAACTATGATGATGGATATAGAGAACCATTACAGTAAGTGTGTACTATGGACATTTAGCCACCTAGCTAGAAGATAAACGATAATAGTGAAAGTGAGATGTCTTTATCCAATGTCCTGTTTTCGATTATCAAGTGTCTCTCTCAAGTCTCTGTAGTGATCACACATAGGTAAATACACTAAGGGACCATGTCTGACTGCATGTTGCATCACTAAAGAGACTGTAATCTCTCCCTGGTGACCTCTCCACACTTTCTCTCTCTCCTTCCCCAGATCTCACCCTTCACACTCTATGGTGGGGCCTTCTGCACACTACCGAAGAGAGGGGGGAGGAAGGAAGGCAATAAGGAAGGAAGGAAGGAAATATGGAAGGAAGGAAGGAAGGAAGGAAGGAAGGAAGGAAGGAAGGAAGGAAGGAAGGAGACTAGATGAGAGGAGAGGAGAGGGAGGAGAGAAGTGAAGATCATGAACTAGAAAAGCAGGAGAATGAATAATGGTTTCTTTGATCTTCTATGACTTCTGAAGATCTGCTGCATTGTGAAGTCTCTCCAACCCCCCCAACTTCCACCTATCATCACCTATCAATGGTTCACAGAAAACTATGGAGGGGGCTGCTGAATGAACAACAGAATCAATGGAGGTAGAGATGTATTTAGAGAGAGAGACAGAGAGAGAGAGAAACGTTCCACTGTAATAGTGAAGGTGTAAACAGTATATTTGACCTCTCAGCTTCCCTATCAAATCAAAAAAATGTAAACAGAAAACCAACAATGACAAATGGTTTGATAAAGAATGCAAAAACCTAATGAAGAATTTGAGAAACCTATACAAACAAAAAATAAAGATCCAGAAAACTTGAGTCTACACCTTCACTATGGTGAATCACTACAACAATACTATGGAAAAAGTAGGAACAGCACATCGGAAATCAGCTCAATGTAATTGAAGAATCTATAGACTCTAACCACTTCTGGGAAAATTGGAACACACTAAACAAACAACAAGAGTTATCTATCCAAACCACTTTGGGCCCTATAACAAAGGACAAAGATCAAATAAATGTACATGTTCAAATACAAATCTTAGAATGAACTATTAAAGACTACCAGAACCCACTGGACTCTCCAGTTACATTGAATGAACTACAGGACAAAATACAAACCCTCCAATTGAAAAAGGCCTGTGGTGTTGATGGTATCCTCAATGAAATGATACAATATACAGACAACAAATTCCAATTGGCAATACTTAAACTCTTTAACATCATCTTTAGCTCTGGCATCTTCCCCAATATTTGGAACCAAGGACTGATCACTTCAATAACTACCATGCAATATGCATCAACAGCAACCTTGGGAAAATCCTCTGCATTATCATTAACAGCAGACTCATACATTTCCTCAGTGAAAACAATGTACTGAGCAAATGTCAAATTGGCTTTTTACCAAATTACCGTACGACAGACCACGTATTCACCCTGCACACCCTAATTGACAAACAAACAAACCAGAACAAAGGCAAAGTCTTCTCATGCTTTGTTGATTAAAAAAAAAAAGCATTTGACTCAATTTTGGCATGAGGGTCTGCTATACAAACTGATGGAAAGTGGTGTTGGGGGAAAAACATTATAAAATCCATGTACACATACAACAAGTGTGCGGTTAAAATTGGCAAAAAAACACACACATTTCTTTCCACAGGGCCGTGGGGTGAGACAGGGATGCAGCTTAAGCCCCACCCTCTTCAGCATATATATTAACGAATTGGTGAGGGCACTAGAACAGTCTGCAGCACCCGGCCTCACCCTACTAGAATCTGAAGTCAAATGTCTACTGTTTGCTGATGATCTGGTGCTTCTGTCACCAACCAAAGAGGGCCTACAGCAGCACCTAGATCTTCTGCACGGATTCTGCCAGACCTGGGCCCTGACAGTAAATCTCAATAAGACAAAAATAATGGTCCAGTGGCCAGGACCACAAATACAAATTCTATCTAGACACCGTTGCCCTAGACCAAACAAAAAACTATACATACCTCGGCCTAAACATCAGCGCCACAGGTAACTTCCACAAAGCTGTGAACGATCTGAGAGACAAGGGCCTTATATACCATCAAAAGAAACATAAAATTTGACATACCAATTAGGATTTGGCTAAAAATACTTGAATCAGTTATATAACCCATTGCCCTTTATGGTTGTGAAGGCTGGGGTCCACTAACCCACCAAGAATTAACAAAATGGGACAAACACCAAATTGAGACTATGCATGCAGAATTCTGCAAAAATATCCTCTGTGTACAACGTAAAACACCAAATAATGCATGCAGAGCAGAATTAGAATTACCCGCTAATTATCAAAATCCAGAAAAGAGCCATTAAATTCTACAACCACCTAAAATAAAGTGATTCCCAAACCTTCAATAACAAAGCCATTACCTACACTCTTAGAAAAAAGGGTTTTTAAAGGGTTCTGCGACTGTCCCTATAGGAGAACCATTTTTGGTTCCAGGTAGAAACCTTTTTTGGTTCCAGATAGAACTATTTTGGGTTCCATGTATAACCCTCTGTGGAAAGGGTTCCACATGGAACACAAAAGGGTTCAATCTGGAACCAAAAGGGTTCAATCTGGAACCAAAAGGGTTCTACATCGAACCAAAAGGGGTTCTTTAAAGGGTTCTCCTAAGGGGACAGCTGAAGAACCCTTTTCTAGATAGCACCTTTTTTCTAAGAGTGTACAGAGAGATGAAAATGGAGAAGAGTTTCCTAAGCAAGCTGGTCCTGGGGCTATGTTCCCTAACAGTAATAGAGCCCACAAAGCCCCAGGACAGCAACTCAATTAGACCCAACCAAATCATGAGAAAACAAAAGGGAATTACTTGGCACATTGGAAAGAATTAACAAAAAAAATGAGCAAACTAGAATGCTATTTGGTCCTAAACAGAGAGTACACAGTGGCAGAACACCTGACCACTGTGACTGACCCAAACTTAAGGAAAGCTTTGACTATGTACAGACTCAGTGAGCATAGCCTTGCTATTGAGAAAGGCCACCGTAGGCAGACCTGGCTCTCAAGAGAAGACAGGCTATGTGCACACTGCCCAGACAATGTAAATAGTCCGGGTGGCCATTTGATTAATTGTTCAGCAGTCTTATGGCTTGGGGGGGTAGAAGCTGTTAAGAACTCATCTCACCTCTCTCTGCAGTCAGGCCTGCATGGCTGCCTGGATTCATCTGCCATTGCAATGTTTATCAAGCATCTTATTGCCCAAACTACTTGGATGTTTCTTAACTTTTATAACTGACTAAACTTGAAGGATACCTGTGAACATATAAAAAAAAAATATATATAAAAAACATTTTGTTTAACTTCAAATCAGGTATCTCTCTCACTCTGTCCCCCTCTCTCTTCCTCTCCCTCCCACCTTCCCTCTATCCCTCCTCTATGCTCCAACTGGCAAACAAACAAGTGATTCCCAGGTAGAATAAAAACAAGTGATTTTTCAGCTATCTACGATGAATATTTAATGTGTATGCTTGTTTAAATATTCAGTGGCAGACAGAGTGATTATATTGCATTAAGATTCCTCTCATTTCTAAATAAATCTTCTCATGTAGCGTCAGATAGAGTGATTATATTGCATTAAGAGTCCCCTAATGTCTAAATAAATCTTCTTGTTTAGTGTATTGGCTGAATCACTAAGATAAAAACAGAAGGTTGTATGTAGTGATATGTGATTATTGTACTTACTTTGTAGTTTGTAAGGAGTTAAAGTTGATCTGAATAAGAGCATCTGCCAAATGACTAAAAGGAAAGGTAATATTAGTAGATTTCTGAATCCATGCCTTCAATTCAGTCAATGTGTTGGTTGTATCACATGTTTCTCATTCTTTCCATTCATTCAGAGCCACTACCATCTCTGTCTATCAGTTTCTCACCTGCACCAAACTGGCTCTATAATACAGCAGCTGAAGTTTCCCCATTAAAACAAGCCAACCAAATTGCCCGTGTGGTTTTGTACAATAAACCATGAGGGAGGCTTGTTGACAAAGCAACAACAAAATGGACCATGTGTAGACGCCTGCTTTCAATTGTTGTTCTTCTGCCGTGGCGCTGTAGATTCAATGAAAGCTTCTGGCATGACAGGGACCTATCTAGACTTTCTACAGTTTGTGTGTGTGTGTGTGAGCAATAAAGATAGTAACTAATACCAAACAGTATCTGAAAGCCTATCATAATAATATCAATATACTATTATATTATGCAAACACATGGATGTCTGTAGATATGAATCTCTTCTGAGTGTCTGTGTGTCTTGTATGCATACATCCATGCTTACGCACATGGGGAAGTGTAGTGTGTACATTCAGAGAAAGCATCTGTATGTGTGGTGTGTGGGTCTCTCTCTCTCTCTCTCTCTCTCTCTCTCTCTCTCTCTCTCTCTTCAAGTAGACTGTGATTTGGCTGTGATCTGATAGGGGTATCAGTGGGCTGACTGTGAACGCTCTGAGAGACTCAGGGTTGAGGTCAGTGATAAAGTGGTCTACAGTTCTACTGCCAAGAGATGAGCTATATGTGTACCTACCGTAGGAGTCCCCTCAAATCCTACCATCGACTATGTACATACCCAGCGTGCAACAGAGCTGCAGGAGTTATGACCCATTTTTGTTGGTTATGTTGGCGTAGTTGTGCCTAGGGGGGCATATTGGGGAGGGAATGCTGTCACCTCCAGGTAAGTGTTTGTCCCCCTGTGTGCTGAGGGTGTCAGGTTCTTGTCCAGTTCTGGCATTTAGGTCGCCACGGACTAGTACATGTCCCTGGGCCTGGAAATGATTGATTTCCCCCTCCAGGATGGAGAAGCTGTCTTCATTAATGTATGGGGATTCTAGTTGGGGGATATACCTGGAGGTATAATTCTATACCAAATTAGCATACTCCCTGAGTCTCTTCCCTGTTTCACACATGGTACTCTGGTGGATGGGACTACCATCTCTCTGTAACCTAGAGGGCAACCAGTGGGTCCTTCTGCTCTATATCATGTTTCTTGTAGGATGACAATGTCTGTATTTCTGATTTATTTGATGAAGTCCAGGTTCCTGTTCTTTAGTCCAAAGGCAGATGATCTCAGGATGAGATAGTGAAGGCTTTGAGTTCCATAAAGTGTCCAATGTTGTTAGTTGTGTGTTTTTTTCCTCTCTCTCTATCTCACTCCCTATCTCTTTCTCTCTTCATCTCTCTCTCTCTCTCTCTCTCAATTCAAGTGGCTTTATTGGCATGGGAAACATATGTTAACATTGCCAAAGTATCTACAAGTGAAGTAGATAATAAACAAAAGTGTGCTGCTGTGATGGCACACTGTGGTATTTCACCCAGTAGATATGTGAGTTTATCAAAATTGTCTGTGTAATCTGAGAGAAATATGTGTCTCTAATATAGTCATACATTTGGCAGGAGGTTAGAAAGTGCAGCTCAGTTTGTGGGCAGTGTACACATAGCCTGTCTTCTCTTGAGAGCCAGGTCTGCCTACGGTGGCCTTTCTCAATAGCAAGGCTATGCTCACTGAGTCTGTACATAGTCAAAGCTTTCCTTAAGTTTGGGTCAGTGGTATTCTGCCACTGTGTACTCTCTGTTTAGAGCCAAATAACATTCTAGTTTGCTTTGTTTTTTTGTTAATTCTTTCCAATGTGTCAAGCAATTATCTTTTTGTTTTCTCATGATCTAGTTGGGTATAATTGTGTTGCTGTCCTGGGGCTCTGTGGGGTCTGTTTGTGTTTGTGACCAGAGCCCCATGACCAGCCTCTCTCTCTCGTGCTCTCTCTCTCTCTCTCTCTCTCTCTCTCTCTCTCTCTCTCTCTCTCTCTCTCTCTCTCTCTCTCTCTCTCTCTCTCTCTCTCTCTCTCTCTCTCTCTCTCTCTCTCTCGCTCTCTCTCGCTCTCTCTCACATACACATGTTTAGCAGATGTTAATGCAGGTGTAGTGCTTGTGTGTGAGGCCTTGGATTGAGTAAACAGGGCTGGGGTGGGGAGTGTGTGTGTGTGTGCGTGCGTGCGTGCATGCGTGAGTATATAGGCTTAGGGAGGATTGGTGAAACATGAAGGACAGGAGAGGTAAAGATGGATGAACAAGGAAAGAATACATACAGCTTTCACTCATCATCAAACCAACCAACCAGCCTGCTGCCCAGGTAACATGCAGCCTGGGGAAGAGGCCAGAGCAGACCCTTCTACTTAACAACAAGGTTCACAAAAACCTTCAGAGAGAGAGAGCATGAGTAGGAGAGAGGGTGCTTGTGTGTTTGTTTGTTCTACAAGTGCATCTGTCTCCAGATCAGCATATTTCCCAGGCACTGGGTTGAGGAAATACAGTCTGCCTCAGCATCTGTCTCCAGATCAGCATATTTCCCAGGCACTGGGTTGAGGAAATACAGTCTTCTTCAGCATCTGTCTCCAGATCAGCATATTTCCCAGGCACTGGGTTGAGGAAATACAGTCTGCCTCAGCATCTGTCTCCAGATCAGCATATTTCCCAGGCACTGGGTTGAGGAAATACAGTCTGCTTCAGCATCTGTCTCCAGATCAGCATATTTCCCAGGCACTGGGTTGAGGAAATACAGTCTGCTTCAGCATCTGTCTCCAGATCAGCACATTTCTGTCTCCCTCCCTAATTGAGTGAGTATACATTTGGCAAATGAAAACATAGACATTTGCAGGCTAGGACTCCACTCCACTGTGAACTGCTGCTACGCAATAACAATATGGAGGAGATTTCTCTGAGAAATACACAGTGGGAGAAGAGGAGGATGAATAAAGGAATGTGATCTAGCTGGGTTAATTCATCTGAAAACGCCTTGAGACAGGATATATACAGCTGGGGTATAATAGCACCCAGGGGGACTACTGGAGATTGAAAAGGAGTGTGTGGAGAGGTATTTATGTGTGTGTGTGTGTGTGTGTGTGTGTGTGTGTGTGTGTGTGTGTGTGTGTGTGTGTGTGTGTGTGTGTGTGCATGTGTAAATGTGTGTGTGTGTGGGCAAATGAGTATGTGTGTATGAGAGCATGCGTGTCCAAATCAAATCAAATTAGGTCATCGCGTTGCTCTGTCTAATGTTCCATAAAAGATGCAGAAGAAGTCTATCCATACCCCTCTCTCTGGCGTGATTTATCTCTAGGTGTCTGACTCAACCCAATTTATACAGCAACCTCAATGGAGGGTTACACAAGCCAGCCAGCCAGCCAGCCAGCTAGCCAGCCAGCCAGCCAGCCCCAGGCCTTACTATTTGTAACCCAGCTTGTGAGATCTCATGAAGAAGAGCTGAGAGAAATAAGGTGGCTGTAACCTGGCATCTCTCTCAGCCTTGGCCTACAGTGGAATGTGGGTGGAAGCGTTGTGGAACGTGGGTGTGTCACAGGAAGTGCCACAGGAAGCTAAGTCAAGGCCATGCAGAGGTATGAATCCAAGGTATGTGAGATCTGAAGGTGATCTAATGGAGAAAGCTGAAGGAAATACCTAAAGCAAGGCTCTTCAACCCTGTTCCTGGAGAGATACCCTCCTGTTCCTAGAGAGTTAACCTCTAGATTATATTGGTATGACTTATATTCAGTGTTGACAGAGTAAGAAAGAGCATTATTCAGGGCAATAATTCTTACTAAGAGAATAAGACTTTTTAGAATAATAATAATCCCTTACTTTAGAATACTGAATAAAATAATAAATGGTTGAGGCTCAAGAGTGTTGAGAAACAGCATGTTGTTTAGGGACAGAATGAGTGAAGTAACAGGCAGACGTGGACGAGAGGGAGGGAGAGTGAGAGAAAGAGAGAGAGAAGAATCTTGGGGCTGTTGGTTTTTGGTATGGCTTTGTGAGACTAGTGATGTGAATAAAGTTGTGCTGTGGGAGACATAACACCGGAGGGAAAATATATGTGTGAATATATGAAGTTGTGACATTCTAGCTACATATTCGTCTCATCTGCACACATCTTTTAATGAGTGAATGAGAGCCAAACACCCCAATATTACATTTAATTTCACCTCAGTTGGGAAGAGATCCCCAGTGAATAGCTAGACTACAAAACATGTCTCTAATCATCTCACATTTCTATCCTTCTGCCTCTCTCCACACACACACACACACACACACACACACACACACACACACACACACACACAGACACAGACACAAGCACACACACACACACACACCCACAAGCACACACACACACACACACACCCACGCACACACATACACAGACACACACACAAACACAGCACTAAACTGTATCAGAACACACCAGAGTTAATGGTCAGTGTAGAATGACCAAGTAAAGCTTTACATTTCCATGCATGGACCAGGGACCAGGGTGTGAGAACGCTGCGAGCAGCCCAGGTATGGCGGGTCTCTGGTCCTGGTCCTACACCCTGATGGGTGGAAGGGAGGACTGGGAAACAATGGCTGCCATTGCCAGATGACTGAGCACTTTCAGCCACTTGAATACAAAGATCAAAACCACAGATGGTATTCAGTAAGGTTTGATGAGGGTCCAGGATGGTAGTGTGTGTGTGTGTGTGTGTGTGTGTGTGTGTGTGTGTGTGTGTGTGTGTGTGTGTGTGTGTGTGTGTGTGTGTGTGGTTATGTGTCAGTCTCCCCCACTTTTATTTGTTCTCAGTTTTGGGATCTGTCAAGTCAGGACACATGATTTCATTTGGTTGCATGGGTAAAGGATGGCACCATGCCAGGCTATCATTGTGACACACAGCAGGGCTGGCTATAATCTGAGAGGGCACAGAGAATAAACCCAAAGCAGAGCCCAGAACAACGTGGCATAGCAACCTATCCACCCTCACCCCCCACTGCACTGGCATCTCTTTCTCATTTATAGCCGAGCCAAACCAATATTCTTGTCTCCTTTTGTACGGGAGGTTAATCAACAACTGGATGATATTGGTGCGTCTCAAATGTCATCCTATTATCTATATAGTTCACTACATTTTATCAGAGCCTTATGGGGTTCTAAATAAGGAATACAGTGCATTCTGAAATTATTCAGACCCCTTGACCTTTTCCACATTTTGTTAGGTTACAGCCTTATTCTAAAATTCATTAAATTCATGTTTTACCCCATCAATCTACTGTACACACACCCCATACTGACAAAGTAAAAACACGTTTTTAGAAATGTTTGCACATTTATTCAAAATAAAAACAGAAATACCTTATTTCTATAAGTATTCAGACCCTTTGCTATGAGAATCGAAATTGAGCTAAGGTGCATCTCTGCAGCACTCCACCAATCAGGCATTTATGGTAGTGTGGCCAGATGGAAGCCACTCCTCAGTAAAAGGCACATGACAGCCCACTTGGAGTTTGCCAAAAAGCACCTAAAGACTCTCAGATCATGAGAAAAAAGATTATCTGGTCTAATGAAACCAAGATTGAACTCCTTGGCCTGAATGCCAAGCGTCACGTCTGGAGGAAACCTGGCACCATCCCTACGTTGAAACATGGTGGTGGCAGCATAATTGGTGGCAGCTGTGGGGATGTTTTTCAGCGGCAGGGACTGGCTGACAAGTCAATATCGAGGGAAAGATTAACAGAGCGTAATACAGAGAGATCCTTGATTAAAACCTGCTCCAGAGCGCTCAGGACCTCAGACTGGGGCGAATGTTCACCTTCCAACAGGAAAATGACCCTAAGCACACAGACAAGACAACGCAGGAGTGGCTTCGGGACAAGTCTCTGAATGTCCTTGAGTGGCCCAGCCAGAGCCTGGACTTAAACCCGATCGAACATCTCTGGAGAGACCTGAAAATAGCTGTGCAGCGACGCTCCCCATCCAATCTGACATACAGTGGGGAGAACAAGTATTTGATACACTGCCGATTTTGCAGGTTTTCCTACTTACAAAGCATGTAGAGGTCTGTAATTTTTGTCATAGGTACACTTCAACTGTGAGTGACGGAATCTAAAACAAAAATCCAGAAAATCACATTGTATGATTTTTAAGTAGTTCATTTGCATTTTATTGCATGACATAAGTATTTGATACATCAGAAAAGCAGAACTTAATATTTGGTACAGAAACCTTTGTTTGCAATTACAGAGATCATACATTTCCTGTAGTTCTTGACCAGGTTTGCACACATTGCAGCAGGGATTTTGGCCCACTCCTCCATACAGACCTCCAGATCCTTCAGGTTTCGGGGCTGTCGCTGGGCAATACGGACTTTCAGCTCCCTCCAAAGATTTTCTATTGGGTTCAGGTCTGGAGACTGGCTAGGCCACTCCAGGTCCTTGAGATGCTTCTTACGGAGCCACTCCTTAGTTGCCCTGGCTGTGTGTTTCGGGTCGTTGTCATGCTGGAAGACCCAGCCACGACCCATCTTCAATGCTCTTACTGAGGGAAGGAGGTTGTTGGCCAAGATCTTGCGATACATGGCCCAATCCATCCTCCCCTCAATACGGTGCAGTCGTCCTGTCCCCTTTGCAGAAAAGCATCCCCAAAGAATGATGTTTCCACCTCCATGCTTCACGGTTGGGATGGTGTTCTTGGGGTTGTACTCATCCTTCTTCTTCCTCCAAACACGGCGAGTGGAGTTTAGACCAAAAAGCTCTATTTTTGTCTCATCAGACCACATGACCTTCTCCCATTCCTCCTCTGGATCATCCAGATGGTCAATGGCAAACTTCAGACGGGCCTGGACATGCGCTGGCTTGAGCAGGGGGACCTTGCGTGTGCTGCAGGATTTTAATCCATGACGGCATAGTGTGTTACTAATGGTTTTCTTTGAGACTGTGGTCCCAGCTCTCTTCAGGTCATTGACCAGGTCCTGCCGTGTAGTTCTGGGCTGATCCCTCACCTTCCCCATGATCATTGATGCCCCATGAGGTGAGATCTTGCATGGTGCCCTAGACCGAGGGAGATTGACCGTCATCTTGAACTTCTTCCATTTTTTAATAATTGCTCCAACAATTGTTGCCTTCTCACCAAGCTGCTTGCCTATTGTCCTGTAGCCCATCCTAGCCTTGTGCAGGTCTACAATTCTATCCCTGATGTCCTTACACAGCTCTCTGGTCTTGGCCATTGTGGAGAGGTTGGAGTCTGTTTGATTGAGTGTGTGGACAGGTGTCTTTTATACAGGTAACAAGTTCAAACAGGTGCAGTTAATACAGGTAATGAGTGGAGAACAGGAGGGCTTCTTAAAGAAAAACTAACAGGTCTGTGAGAGCCGGAATTCTTACTGGTTGGTAGGTGATCAAATACTTATGTCATGCAATAAAATGCAAATTAATTATTTAAAAATCATACAATGTGATTTTCTGGATTTTTGTTTTAGATTCCGTCTCTCACAGTTGAAGTGTACCTATGATAAAAATTACAGACCTCTACATGCTTTGTAAGTAGGAAAACCTGCAAAATCGGCAGTGTATCAAATACTTGTTCTCCCCACTGTAGCTTTAGAGGATCTGCAGAGAAGAATGGGAGAAACTCCCCAAATACAGATGTGCCTAGCTTGTAGCGTCATACCCAAGAAGACTCAAGGCTTTAATCGCTGCCAAAGGTGCTTCAAGTACTGAGTAAAGGGTCTGAATACTTATGTAAATGTGATATTTCCATTTTTTTTTTACATTTGCAAAAATGTTTAAAGAACTGTTTTTGCTTTCTCATTATGGGGTATTGTTTGTAGATTGATAAGGGAAAAAAACAATTGAATCAATTTTAGAATAAGGCTGTAACGTAACAAACTGTGTCTGAATACTTTCCGAATGCACTGTAGGGTTCCATTTGGGCAGTGGTGACTATTGGAGCTAGGCCCTCAGTTGCGGAAAAAGATCTGACGTCATACATATAAATAGAGAACTCTGATGCCTGTTTATACAGAGCATGACTTGAGACCTTTCTTTTGCAGACCTATGTAGGAGAAGCAATTCTTTGATGACAGAGTCAAACGGTCTTAAGCCACACCTCGGCTGTGGCTCACAGAAGCAGCACATGTACAGAACGGTTGCAAATATCGATAGCAGGAACCACGTTAGAAGAAAATACGGTTGTATCGTTTCAAAGAAACATTTGCCAAAACAAACAGTCACTCAAATAGTGGCAGAATAAATTCAACCATACAACTACTCACATTGTTTCAAGACCACTGACAGTATATGCTGTCAGAGAGAAAAAAGTAGCTCTGTATTCAATGTTCTATCTCCAGCATGCAACAATAACAAAATGCACCACAACACGAAATGTCATGTACCCAATACTTACAACGTTACCTTTGTTTTTACCACACAACCAGTGATCTAAAGTTTAAATAATATTTTGCACATTGTATTCAAAATTATATGAATGAGATAGCAACAAAAAGCAAGCTGTAGATGAAAAGTCCACACACCATTATGATTATCATTTAAAAACAAAGTCCATTCTCCTGTCCTTCTTTATGAAATGGGCATTGGCAGGTTCATATAGATTGTCTTTTGATTTTAAATCCAAAATAAGTTATTTTTCAATTGAGATCAAAGCCAGGTCTGACAGTCGGGCCTGTCCAGTGGTGTTTTGAGTTTTGGTGTCGAAGTGCTGACTTTGTCAAACAGGCTACATTTTTAAAACCAGTTGTCCAGGTTGAGCTATTATCGGTGCTGAAGAGTAGGCAATTCCAACAGTAAAGCTTTTTTGTTAGCTGACAGCCGGTTATCCATTAACTTGAAAATGCCTTTCAAAACTATTTCCTCTTTGCACCAAATCAGGCAGTGCAGGAGTTGGTCTCCTGGTCTGTACAATATTTAACTTTTCATTAAAAGTTAGTCTTGAAAAGGGCGATGCTAACAATTTAGCCACCACATCGTCCTCCATTACTATCTCTGCAGTTGCCATCGTTATATACACTCACTGCAAAAAGCTAGCCAGCAAGTTAGCTCAAGTGTGAGAAAACAAGATAAGGCTCACTATTGGCTCTGGAGGGCCTTGAGGCATCAAACAATTGTCCCACCTATTACAAGACAATTTGTGATTGGTTGATTCTACCATCATTCCAAAATACTGCTCTAATTGACGTCAATGTCAATGACGTTGGCTGGTCCCTTCTATTCAAAGCCTGAGGGCCTAGCCAATGAGCGTTGAGCCCAGCTAGATTATTTCTACCAAGACTACCAAAAATAAATGTTTTTTTCTCTTGGATATTAACCCTTCTTTTTCCAACACAAACTGAAGAAATTCAAAGGAAGATCATTTCAATTCAGACAAAACAAGTTAAATTAGAATGTATAAAAATATATACAGATTTGTATCTATCCTTCTCTGAGGGCGTAGAGGGTCCTGACGGTTCCCCACTGCATTTGGGACACAACTATGTGGTGCCACTGTTTCTGTTCATTGCCACAAACCTCTTCTCCTCTCCTCCTCTTTTCCTATTCTCCTCTTCTCCTCTTCACTCCTCCTCTTCACTCCTCCTCTCCTCCTCTCCTCCTCTCCTCTTCTCCTCCTTTCCTCCTTTCCTCCTCTCCTCTCAGTGCGCTGAAGGCGGGGTTCGCCCAGGGCGACATAGAAGCTAGAACCGCCACTGGTCTGGAGAATCAATTATTTATGATCTATACCAAATTACATTATCTTTTTACAAGGCCTCAATTATGTGTGTCCACCTGGAGCCTCAGATGCAATTCCCTGTTTTCTATCTTCCGACACTAATGCTCCGTCCTGTGAGAGAGAGAGAGAGAGAGAGAGAGAGAGAGAGAGAGAGAGAGTATGCTATAGATTACATCTAACTATCTTAGGGGATAGTTGAGGGTTACCAGTTCTGTAGTTCTGAACTCCAATAGTCATACATAGCTAGACTGGTAAGGAGGGCTTTTAAGAAGCGGCACTTTTAACCCAAATTGCATTTTCATTCTTATGAGATAAATATAATAGTTGACTTTATACCACATGTAGTGAAGATTTTCTATATTCTTGATTCCTTCCCTCTATTCTCCTTGTCATTTTAACCAGCCTCCATTGTAGTCTACAGTTCAATACAGATATGAGGGCAGTGTCTTCACTTGTAGAACATACAGTATTTGCTGAAGATAGGGAAGGCTCAATTCAGAACAGCCTCAATTTGTCAGGACATGAACTGTACAACGTATTGAAAGTGTTCCACAGGGATGCTGGCCCATGTTGACTCCAATGCTTCCCACAGTTGTGTCAAGTTGGCTGGATGTCCTTTGGGTGGTGAACCATTCTTTATACACACGGGAAGCTGTGGAGCGTGAAAAGCCCAGCAGTGTTGCAGTTCTTGACACACTCAAACCAGTGCGCCTGGCACCCAGTAACATACCCCGTTCAAAGGCACTTAAAGATGTTGTCTTGCCCTCTGAATGGCACACGTACACAATCAATTTCTCAATTGTCTCAAGGCTTAAAAAACCTTCTATAACCTGTCTCCTGCCCTTCATCTACACTGATTGAAGTGGATTTAACAAGAGATATCAATAAGGGATCATATCTTTCACCTGGAATCACCTGGTCAGTCTATTTCATGGAAAGTTCCTAATGTTTTGTTCACTCAGTGTATACAGTATATATGTGTGTTTGCAGTAGTGATGTATGTTTGAAGATACAGTACGTGCAGAGAGAAGATGGTAGGGGGTTGGTTCCCTACTGGGACATGCTGGATCAACAAAGCCAATCATTAACCAATGGTGGAGGCTGACATCTTTTCAAAGAGTCTAATAACATAATTCATCTCTAAGTTTTTCACCTCTTTAAGTTTTCTGTCTGTTTCTCGGTCGGTCTGTCTGTCTGTCTGTCTGTCTGTCTGTCTGTCTGTCTGTCTGTCTGTCTGTCTGTCTGTCTGTCTGTCTGTCTGTCTGTCTGTCTGTCTGTCTGTCTGTCTGTCTGTCTGTCTGTCTGTCTGTCTGTCTGTCTGTCTATTGATGTGCAGCAGGATCAGTTTAGATAGGAGGGATGGAGGGAGTGAACAGAAATACTTCAATATGCAGGCTATCGAGAAGTCTCTCTCTCTCTCTCTCTCTCTCTCTCTCTCTCTCTCTCTCTCTCTCTCTCTCTCTCTCTCTCTCTCTCTCTCTCTCTCTCTCTCTCTCTCTCTCTCTGCCTTCCTTCCATTTCTAAACAACATGACAGCTAAGATAGCAGTCAGTCTGTGTCATCCTGTTTGTTCTGAATGCTGTACTCTGGTTTTCTGCTCGCTGGCTGGCTTTGTTTGTTTTCAGTTGGTGACATGACATGACAGAGGTCTGGGCACCCTGCTGGAGAAGTCATTCACCTCCCTCACTGCCCTCTGGAGGATGGTCGAAGACCGCCCTGAACAGAGCCATGCACCTCTCATACGAACCCAGCTCCTCCTCTCCTCTCTCCCAGACGGCCATAGCCCACTCCAGCGTCCTTCCGGTCAGCAGGGAAATGACCATGGCAACCTTGGACCTTTCAGTGGTGGGGGCTCCCGTTTGATAGATGAAATAGAGGGAGCACTGGAGTAGGAAGCCACGGCATTTTGATGGACAGTTGGGCATCGCTGACCTGGGAGGACTAATGGGCAATCTGGGGGGCTGGCTCACTGTGACGACCCGTGGTAGGAGGGAATGTAGAACCTCGCCGGTGGTGTCGCCAGCTGGTCGTGGTGTTGATGGGGTAGACCTTGTTCGTTAACTGTCTGGACGAAGGTTGAATCTTCTACTGCTTCTGCTGTTATTCTGTTACGTGTATGCCGGGAGTCAGAAAGCAGGTGCAGAAGTTGAGTTTAATACGGAACAGATACAAAATAACTAACATGGGAAGCGTACTGAACGTGGGAAGTGTACTGACAATCAACAACACCTAATGACTGATGAACACAGAGGGCTAAATAAAGAGGAAGTAATCAGGGAAGTGATGAAGTCCAGGTGTGCCTAATGATGAGGTGCACCTAATGATGAGGTGCAGGTGTGCGTGATGAAGGTTGCCAGCTGTGCGTAATGATGGGTTGCCAGGACCGGTGGTTAGTAATCCGGCGACGTCAAGCACCGGAGGGGTGGAGTAGAAGTAGATTTGACAGTAACTAGTGATTCCAGTTTATTGTGAGATATGTTATTTTTTAATAAGCAGTCTATTTTGCATTAATAACCCAATATAATCTCATATTTTGCTATTTGGGGGTCTAAGAACACATGGACTGGCAAGGGTATCTATTTGTATTCTGGGTCTAAGAACACATGGAGGGTATCATGTTACAAAAACATCTGACTTCAGCGTGTGGAAACCTAAAACTGGCAGCAGAACTCTCTTGCGCTCTCGCTCTCTCTCTCTCTCTCTCTCTTTCTCGCTCTCTCTTAGCAAGTCTGTCATTTGTTTGTGTTTTACACTTCATAGTAGGTTGACAAGCTGCCTGCATGTTATTGTGCCGGCTTTAACTGAGTCTAGGCCTCCCTGTGAAGACAACAATATGTCTGGAAAACATCAGTTTTGGTAAAACATCAATGCTGCGGAGAGATCCTCTCTCTCACAGTTTTAACGTAAACTTTTCCTCAGCACTTAACATCTCATGTTTCATTTGTGATGCTATGAGTGCTGTGTTTTCACTGAAGATGAGACGGATTATGGATGCTATTGCTCTGATCATATTGGTGAGATGTGGTTGTCTCATTACACATTTTACACCACTATTACAGGAAGTAATACATCCAAATAAAAGGTATAGGCTTTTCTCTCTGGGAAATGCAGAATGTGTTATAGAGGGAGTGGTCTCATGCTATGGAGGGAGAAAAAGGGAGGATCAGGCAGAAATAGAGGGATGGAGGGAGAGAGAAGGTTGGAGGGAGGGAGAAACAGAGGGATGGAGGGAGAAATGGAGGGATGGAGGGAGAAATAGAGGGATGGAGGGAGAAATGGAGGGATGGAGGGAGAAATGGAGGGATGGAGGGAGAAATGGAGGGAGAGAGAATGGAGGGAGAAATAGAGGGATTGTGGGAGAAATAGAGGGATGGAGGGAGAAACGGAGGGATGGAGGGAGAAATAGAGGGAGAGAGGAATGGAGAGAGAAATAGAGGGATGGAGGGAGAAATAGAGGGATGGAGGGAGAAATGGAGGGAGAGAGGAATGGAGGGAGAGAGGAATGGAGGGAGAAATAGAGGGATGGAGGGAGAAATATAGGGATGGAGGGAGAAATAGATGGAGAGAGGAATGGAGAGAGAAATAGAGGGATGGAGGGAGAAATATAGGGATGGAGTGAGGGATGGAGGGAGAAATATAGGGATGAGGGAGGAATGGAGGGAGAAATGGAGGGACGGAGGGAGAAATAGAGGGATGGAGGGAGAAATATAGGGATGGATGGAGGGAGAAATATAGGGATGGAGGGAGGAATGGAGGGAGAAATAGAGGGATGGAGGGAGGAATGGAGGGAGAAATAGAGGGATGGAGGGAGGAATGGAGGGAGAAATAGAGGGATGGAGGGAGAAAGAGGGATGGAGGGAGAAATGGAGGGATGGAGGGAGAAATAGAGGGATGAGGGAGAAATAGAGGGATGGAGGGAGAAAGGGAGGGATGGAGGGAGAAAGGGAGGGATGGAGGGAGAAAGGGAGGGATGGAGGGAGAAATGGAGGGATGAGGGAGAAATAGAGGGAGAAATAGAGGGATGGAGGGAGAAATGGAGGGATGGAGGGAGAAATGGAGGGATAAATGGAGGGATGGAGGGAGAAATGGAGGGATGGAGGGAGAAATAGAGGGATGGAAGGAGAAATGTAAGGATGGAGGGAGAAATGTAAGGATGGAAGGAGAAATGTAAGGATGGAGGGAGAAATGTAAGGATGGAGGGAGAAATATAGGGATGGAGGGAGGAATGGAGGGAGAAATATAGGGATGGAGGGAGGAATGGAGGGAGAAATATAGGGATGGAGGGAGGAATGGAGGGAGAAATGGAGGGATGGAGGGAGGAATGGAGGGAGAAATAGAGGGATGGAGGGAGGAATGGAGGGAGAAATAGAGGGATGGAGGGAGAAATAGAGGGATGGAGGGATGGAGGGAGAAATATAGGGATGGAGGGAGAAATATAGGGATGGAGGGAGGAATGGAGGGATGAGGGAGAAATTGAGGGAGAAATAGAGGGATGGAGGGAGAAATGGAGGGATGGAGGGAGAAATAGAGGGATGGAGGGAGAAATAGAGGGATGGAGGGAGAAATAGAGGGATGGAGGGAGAAAGGGAGGGATGGAGGGAGAAATAGAGGGATGGAGGGAGAAATAGAGGGATGGAGGGAGAAATAGAGGGATGGAGGGAGAAATAGAGGGATGGAGGGAGAAATAGAGGGATGGAGGGAGAAAGGGAGGGATGGAGGGAGAAAGGGAGGGATGGAGGGAGAAATAGAGGGATGGAGGGAGAAATAGAGGGATGGAGGGAGAAATAGAGGGATGGAGGGAGAAATAGAGGGATGGAGGGAGAAAGGGAGGGATGGAGGGAGAAATGGAGGGATGAGGGAGAAATAGAGGGAGAAATAGAGGGATGGAGGGAGAAATGGAGGGATGGAGGGAGAAATGGAGGGATAAATGGAGGGATGGAGGGAGAAATGGAGGGATGGAGGGAGAAATGGAGGGATGGAGGGAGAAAGGGAGGGATGGAGGGAGAAAGGGAGGGATGGAGGGAGAAAGGGAGGGATGGAGGGAGAAATGGAGGGATGAGGGAGAAATAGAGGGAGAAATAGAGGGATGGAGGGAGAAATGGAGGGATGGAGGGAGAAATGGAGGGATAAATGGAGGGATGGAGGGAGAAATGGAGGGATGGAGGGAGAAATGGAGGGATGGAGGGAGAAATGTAAGGATGGAAGGAGAAATGTAAGGATGGAGGGAGAAATGTAAGGATGGAGGGAGAAATAGAGGGAGAAATAGAGGGAGAAATGGAGGGATGGAGGGAGAAATATAGGGATGGAGGGAGGAATGGAGGGAGAAATATAGGGATGGAGGGAGGAATGGAGGGAGAAATATAGGGATGGAGGGAGGAATGGAGGGAGAAATGGAGGGATGGAGGGAGGAATGGAGGGAGAAATAGAGGGATGGAGGGAGGAATGGAGGGAGAAATAGAGGGATGGAGGGAGAAATAGAGGGATGGAGGGATGGAGGGAGAAATATAGGGATGGAGGGAGAAATATAGGGATGGAGGGAGGAATGGAGGGATGAGGGAGAAATAGAGGGAGAAATAGAGGGATGGAGGGAGAAATGGAGGGATGGAGGGAGAAATAGAGGGATGGAGGGAGAAATAGAGGGATGGAGGGAGAAATAGAGGGATGGAGGGAGAAAGGGAGGGATGGAGGGAGAAATAGAGGGATGGAGGGAGAAATAGAGGGATGGAGGGAGAAATAGAGGGATGGAGGGAGAAATAGAGGGATGGAGGGAGAAATAGAGGGATGGAGGGAGAAAGGGAGGGATGGAGGGAGAAAGGGAGGGATGGAGGGAGAAATAGAGGGATGGAGGGAGAAATAGAGGGATGGAGGGAGAAATAGAGGGATGGAGGGAGAAATAGAGGGATGGAGGGAGAAAGGGAGGGATGGAGGGAGAAATGGAGGGATGGAGGGAGAAATGGAGGGATGAGGGAGAAATAGAGGGAGAAATAGAGGGATGGAGGGAGAAATGGAGGGATGGAGGGAGAAATGGAGGGATGGAGGGAGAAATGGAGGGATAAATGGAGGGATGGAGGGAGAAATGGAGGGATGGAGGGAGAAAGGGAGGGATGGAGGGAGAAAGGGAGGGATGGAGGGAGAAAGGGAGGGATGGAGGGAGAAATGGAGGGATGAGGGAGAAATAGAGGGAGAAATAGAGGGATGGAGGGAGAAATGGAGGGATGGAGGGAGAAATGGAGGGATAAATGGAGGGATGGAGGGAGAAATGGAGGGATGGAGGGAGAAATGGAGGGATGGAGGGAGAAATGTAAGGATGGAAGGAGAAATGTAAGGATGGAGGGAGAAATGTAAGGATGGAGGGAGAAATAGAGGGAGAAATAGAGGGAGAAATGGAGGGATGGAGGGAGAAATATAGGGATGGAGGGAGGAATGGAGGGAGAAATATAGGGATGGAGGGAGGAATGGAGGGAGAAATATAGGGATGGAGGGAGGAATGGAGGGAGAAATGGAGGGATGGAGGGAGGAATGGAGGGAGAAATAGAGGGATGGAGGGAGGAATGGAGGGAGAAATAGAGGGATGGAGGGAGAAATAGAGGGATGGAGGGATGGAGGGAGAAATATAGGGATGGAGGGAGAAATATAGGGATGGAGGGAGGAATGGAGGGATGAGGGAGAAATAGAGGGAGAAATAGAGGGATGGAGGGAGAAATGGAGGGATGGAGGGAGAAATAGAGGGATGGAGGGAGAAATAGAGGGATGGAGGGAGAAATAGAGGGATGGAGGGAGAAAGGGAGGGATGGAGGGAGAAATAGAGGGATGGAGGGAGAAATAGAGGGATGGAGGGAGAAATAGAGGGATGGAGGGAGAAATAGAGGGATGGAGGGAGAAATAGAGGGATGGAGGGAGAAATAGAGGGATGGAGGGAGAAAGGGAGGGATGGAGGGAGAAAGGGAGGGATGGAGGGAGAAATAGAGGGATGGAGGGAGAAATAGAGGGATGGAGGGAGAAATAGAGGGATGGAGGGAGAAATAGAGGGATGGAGGGAGAAAGGGAGGGATGGAGGGAGAAATGGAGGGATGGAGGGAGAAATGGAGGGATGAGGGAGAAATAGAGGGAGAAATAGAGGGATGGAGGGAGAAATGGAGGGATGGAGGGAGAAATGGAGGGATGGAGGGAGAAATGGAGGGATAAATGGAGGGATGGAGGGAGAAATGGAGGGATGGAGGGAGAAATGGAGGGATGGAGGGAGAAATGGAGGGATGAGGGAGAAATAGAGGGAGAAATAGAGGGATGGAGGGAGAAATGGAGGGATGGAGGGAGAAATAGAGGGATTGAAGGAGAAATGTAAGGATGGAGGGAGAAATGGAGGGATGAGGGAGAAATAGAGGGAGAAATAGAGGGATGGAGGGAGAAATGGAGAAATGGAGGGAGAAATGGAGGGATGGAAGGAGAAATGGAGGGATGGAGGGAGAAATAGAAGGATGGAGGGAGAAATAGAAGGATGGAGGGAGAAATGGAGGGATTGTTTCAGATCAGAGAGGTGGGAAGTGGAAGGAGTACTGTTGGGGGGTGGAGTTCAGGAGGAGGACGTGGTGCTGGTATGGGGGACAGTGGGTTGTTGATGTGGTCTAGCCAGAGGGATGTGACTCGTGGGTGGTTGTACTGAAGCTTAAAACAGCAACTCTGGCTGCTCTGTCAGAGGTCCCATAATTCCCTGCACCTTTCTCTGGCATGGCTTTGAGTTATGACTGGGACAGGGCTCCCTTATCGCTCGCCCCCCTATGATTTATCCTTCACCCCCCAGCCACCTCTTCTACTATAACTCATAGGCTGAATCTCAAACCGAACACTTTGATTACTTTGAGCACTCGATATGCGCGTTCACAAGTCAATTGAGTTATCTTGGCAAATTCTTACTAGGAATCTTGGCATGTTACCTAGCAACAACAGGCACTACTATGTCACCCTCAAAAAGAGTAAATCTAGATATACCAAGACATCTGTAATTATAAAAAAATAAAAAAATAAAAAATCAAGAAAAGTCTTATGAGTTTAATGTATTAAAGAAGTTTAATCAGTAAATATATTTCCAAAGGTGCTATTGACATGAAATGTTCACCAGATATTGGTAACAACCCAAGTAATCCATACATACAAAGAAACCAAAACAAAGAAGTTCAGAAATTAAGTTGTGTAATAATGTGAAATGACACAGGGAAAAAGTATTAAACACACTTACTGATATTTATTTAATACTTTGTACAAAAGCCTTTGTTGGTAATGACAGCTTCAAGACGCCTCCTGTATGGAGAAACTAGTCGCATGCATTGCTCTGGTGTGATTTTGGCCCATTCTTCCACACAAACAGTCTTCAAATATTGAAGGTTCCGTGGGCCTCTTCTATGAATCTTGATCTTCAGTTCTTTCCATAGATTGTCAATGGGATTTAAGTCCGGTGATTGGCTGGGCCATTCTAGCAGCTTTATTTTCTTTCTTTGAAACCAATTGAGAGTTTCCTTGGCTGTGTGTTTGGGATCATTGTCTTGCTGAAATGTCCACCCTCGTTTCATATTCATCATCCTGGTAGATGTCTCTGTAAATTTGCCCATTCATCCTTCCTTCAACTATGTGAAGTTTGCCAAACTTCAAACTTCACTGTTGGTATGGTGTTTTTAGGGTGATGTGCAGTGCCATTTCTCCTCCAAACATGATGTGTATTATGACATCCAAACAGTTCAATTTTGCTCTCATCTGACCACACTATATTCTCCCAGTATTTCACTGGCTTTTCCAAATGTTGTGCAGCAAACTTTAAACGAGCTTCAACATGCTTTTTTTTCAGCAATGGAGTCTTGCGTGGTGAGCGTGCATACAGGCCATGGCGGTGGAGTGCATTACTTACTGTTTTCTTTGAGACAATAGTACCTGCTAATTGCAGGTCTTTTTGAAGCTCTCCACAAGTGGTCCTTGGCTCTTGGACAACTCTTCTGATTATTCTTTTCACTCCTCTGTCAGAAATCTTGCGAGGAGCACCTGGTCGAGGCAAATTTATGGTGAAATTATTGTCTTTCCACTTCCGTATTATGGCCCCAACAGTGGTCACTGGAACATTCAGAAGCTTAGAAATGCGCCTATAACCAATGCCATCATTATGTTTTGCAACAATTAGGTTGCGAAGGTCTTGAGACAGCTCTTTGCTTTTACCCATCATGAGATGTGTCTTGTGCGACACCTTGGCAATGAGACCTTTTTGTAGGCCATCAGTTGGGACTGAACCAGCTGATATTAATTTGCACTGACAGGGGGCTGGATTGCTTTTTAATTACTGATAGTTTTCAGCTGTTGTCTTGGCTTTCCATGCCTTTTTCCACCTCCCTTTCTTCATGTGTTCAATACTTTTTCCCTGTGTCATTTCACATTATTACACATACTTATTTGTTTTGGTTTCTTTGTATGTATGGATTACTTGGGTTGTTACCAACATCTGGTGAACATTTCATGTCAATAGCACCTTTGGAAATATATTTACTGAGAAAAATGGTGACGTGTTCAATACTTATTTCACCCGCTGTAAGTATTCAGACCCTTTGCTATGAGACTCAAAATTGAGCTCAGGTGCATCCTGTTTCCATTGATCATCCTAGAGATGTTTCTACAACTTGATGGGAGTCTACCTCTGGTAAATTCAATTGATTGGAGATGATTTGGAAAGGCACACACCTGTCTATATAAGGTCCCACAGTTGACAGTGCATGTCAGAGCAAAAACCAAGGGTACCAAAAAATGACTGCAGCATCTCTGTGGAGATGGGATAACCTTCCAGAAGGACAACCATCTCTGCAGCACAATCAGGCCTTTATGGTAGAGTGGCCAGACGGAAGCCACTCCTCAGTAAAAGACACATGACAGCCCGCTTGGAGTTTGCCAAAAGGCACCTAAACATTCTCAGACCATCAGAAACAAGATTACCTGGTCTGATGAAACCAAGATTGAACTCTTCGGCCTGAATGCCCAGCGTCACATCTGGAGGAAACCTGGCACCATCCTTACGATGAAGCATAGGGTTGACAGCATTATGTTGTGGGGATGTTTTTCAGCAGCAAGAACTGAGAGACTATTCAGGATCAAGGCAAAGATGAACGGAGCAAAGTACACAGAGATGCTTGATGAAAACCTGCTCCAAAACGCTCAGGACCTCAGAGTGGGGTGAAGACAACGCAAGAGTGGCTTCGGTACAAGTCTCTGAATGTCCTTGAGTGGCCCAACCAGGGCCCGGACTTGAACCCTATCGAACATCTCTGGAGAGACCTGAAAATAGCTGTGCAGCAATGCTCCCCATCCAAACTGAAAGAGCTGTAAAGGATCTGCAGAGAGGAATGGGAGAAACTCCCCGAAGACAGGTGTGCCAAGCTTGTAGCTTCATACCCAAGAAGACTCGATGCTGTAATTGCTGCCAAAGGTGCTTCAACAAAGTACAGTACTTAGTAGTGTCTGAATACTTATGTAAATGTAATATTTTAGTTTTAAACATTTTATAAATTAGCAAACATTTCTAAAAAACTGTTTTTGCTTTGTCATTATGGGGTATTGTGTGTAGATTGATGAGAAAAAACAAAACATTTAATACATTTTAGAATAAGGCTGTAACGTAACAAACTGTGGAAAAGTCAAGGGGTCTGAATACTTTCCGAAGGCACCGTATCACACCAAGTGTGCTTATTCTTATGTGTTTACCTTCCCAGTAAATGTTTATCCTAGGATACCAATTTCCAACTCTAGCTAGCTAACATGTGGACACAAAGCGGAGGGGAGGGAGGGTAGAGAGGGGAGGGAGAGAGGTAGAGAGGGGGTGGGGGGACGTAGAGAGAGAATATGTGACAGAACTATCTCTGAGCCACTCGGGAATAGCTGGATGTTCAATTTCCTCTAGGGGAAGGAAGGTTGTGGAGTGGAGTGTGTAGCTTGCTAGCCTGCTCTCCTCTCATTTCCTCTACCTGCTCTGCTCTGCACAGGACTGGGCTGGACTGGATGGACAGCATCCTGCTTGTGATTGATTTACTTACTAAGAGGAGAACTCTCCTTGCTCTTTCACTCTGTCAATATGTATTTATTTCTCTCCCTCTCGCTCTCTTTCTTTCTCACTCTGTCAATCTTTTTTTCTCTCTCTCTATCAATTCAATTAAAGGGCTTTATTTGCATGGGAAACATACAGTATGTTATGTTAACAAGTGAAATAGATAATAAACTAAAGTGAAATAAACAATAAAAAATGAACAGTAAACATTACACTCAAATTTCATAGTATGGCTATCTACAGTGTTCAAATAATTCCAATAGTTAAAGTACAAAAGGGAAAGTAAATAAACATTTTATTTTAACCAGGCAAGTCAGTTAAGAACATATTCTTATTTACTGTGAGGTTTTAGGGTTTTCAGTTGGTTGTCGAATGGTCTATCTGTATGTTGTATTTCTATGCTTGTGTGGTGTTAATTGGCTTGATGAGTGCACCTGGTAGCTTGCTACTACCTCTATTTAAGCAGTTCTGGTGTGTTTTGTGTTGTGAGGTATTGTTTGTTCTGTACGCTTTACTGAGCCTTCATTCGTCGTGTTATCAGCCTTCTGTATTTCTGTATTTTTGCTTGCGTTTGGATTATGAATTTTGCCTAGCCCTTTTGTACCGCTGCCTTTTCTTGGGATTCTACTTTTTGTATCCTATTGGGACGTATCATTAAACCTTCTGCGCACTGCGCTTGAATCCAATTCTGGACTAAGAGTATTCATTACATTTACAATGACAGCCTACCCTAGCGACGCTGGGCCAATTGTGCGGCGCCCTATGGGACTCCCAATCACAGCTGGATGTGACACAGCCTGGATTTTAACCAGCGTCTGTAGTGACACCTCTTGTACTGAGATTCAGTGCCTTAGAACACGGCGCCACCCGGGAGCCCTAATACAAATATGGGTTGTATTTACAATGGTGTTTGTTCTTCACTGGTTGCCCTTTTCTTGTGGCAACAGGTCACAAATCTTTCTGCTGTGATTGCACACTGTGTTATTTCATCCAATAGATGGGAATTTAACAGATATTTTGGAATTATTTGTGGGACTGTGTAATCTGAAGGAATATGTGTCTCTAATATGGTCATTCATTTGCCAAGAGGTTAGGAAGTGCAGCTCAGTTTCCACCTCATTTGACCTCATCTGTACATAGTCAAAGCTTTCCTTAAGTTAGGGTCAGTCACAGTGTTCAGGTATTCTGCCGCTGTGTACTCACTGTTTGGGGCCAAATAGTGTTCTAGTTTTTCAATGTGTTTCAATGTGTCAAGTAATTATCTTTTTGTTTTCTCATGATTTGGTTGGGTCTAATTGTGTTGCTGTCCTGGGGCTCTGGTGGGTCTGCCTCCTCTCTCTTTCTCTCTCTCATGCACATTTCCTTCCATATAATACCCTGCAACTCAGTGGGCTTTAAGGTCTGAATTGCAGCCTGCAACTCAGTGAGCTTTAAGGTCTGAATTGCAGCCTGCAACTCAGTGAGCTTTAAGGTCTGAATTGCAGCCTGCAACTCAGTGAGCTTTAAGGTCTGAATTGCAGCCTGCCACTCACATACAAACACTGAGCAAGGCTTGGTGACAAAACACAGTGAGACTTTGATTCCTATAATGTTGAGAGCAGAGCTTCCTCAATTCGGGGTCCATGAATGGGAGTCTGCCACTCACACAGTAACAGTGTTACACTGACAGACTTGACTGATAGTATTCATGTAGACTACTAGGAGAGATACTACTGAATTGCTTACAAAAGATGGACTCAGTGATGTGTAGTGTAAGATATGTCACTCTGGGCTCTATTGGCTGTCGCTACGGATACGAAGTGTAGAGAAATTCATCCACGCCGACCACGGCCATTGCCACAGTTCCTGCCACGCCCTCCACCTAACCCCTTTTTTGTCCATAAAAAACCCCTGCATGAGTTTATGGTGAGAATGTACATGGCCGAATTGAATGCACTTTCATCTGATATTTCTGGAGAAGTGCAAATATGATCTCCAAGATCGTTCCATGATGTTTATAAAACATTACATTTATAGCAGTTTAATAGTGGAGATTCTCCTTTTCTCTTTAGATTGGATCTTTATCCAGCTCCAGTGAAAGGTTTGTCTGTTGCCTTGTCTGTATTATATGCCCACAGGGAGCAATTTATTAAATATAACCTTTAAACGTTTTTTTATTAGAAATTGATTAAAATTATACACTGTCTTTTTAGGCCTTATCAGTAGCTTAGTGAGTTTAATCTTGCTTATTGGGGTGTGAGCAGTGAGTACGAGAGGGGGTGATGTGGGATTATTTAAAATACTATTTGAAAGGGTAGGGTTTCAGATGTTTCCGGAAGACGGGCGGGGACTCTGCTGTCCTAGCTTCACGGGGAAGCTGGTTCCACCATTGGGGTGCCAGGACAGCGAAGAGCTTGGACTGAGTTGAGCGGGAGCTGCCAAGGGACCAGAGTTGGAAGAATGGAACGCTCGGGTTGGGATGTAGTGTTTGAATAGCCAGAAGGTAGGGAGGGGGCAGTTCCTCTAGCTGCTCCGTCGGCAAGTACCATGGTCTTGTAGTGGATGTGAGCTTCGACAGGAAGCCAGTGGAGTGGTCGGAGGAGCAACACGCGGGCTGCAACGTTCTGGATAAGTTGATGGCACAAGCGTGGATCCCAGCCAACAGTGAGTTGTAGTAGTCCAGATGGAAGATGACAAGTGCCAGGATTAGGACAACGGATGTTGTAGAGCCTGAATCTGGAGCAAGTCTCTGCTTTGATGTTTGCAGAGAATGACAGGGTGTTGTCCAGGGTCATGCCAAGATTCTTTGAGCTCTGGGAGGGCGACACTGTGAAGTTGTGAGCAGGGACGGAGAGATCTTGGAGTGTGCAGGCTTTCCCCGGGAAGAAGAGCAGCTCTGTCTTGTTGAGGTTGAGCTTGAGGTGGTGGGCCGAGGAGTTGAGTGTCATCCATATCGTATTTATATATTTTTTTATTTCACCTTTATTTAACCAGGTAGGTCAGTTGAGAACAAGTTCTCATTTGCAACTGCGACCTGGCCAAGACAAAGCAAAGCAGTGCGACAAAAAAACAACACAGAGTTACACAGTAAACAAATGTACAGTCAATAACACAATAGAAGATCTATATACAGAGTGCAAATGTAGTGCAAAATGCAGTAAGGTTAGGAAGGTAGGACAATAAATAGGCCATAGTGGTGAGATAAATTACAGATTAGCATTGACACTGGAATGATGGATGTGCAAATTATGATGTGCAAATAGAGATACTGGAGTGCAAAATTAGCGAAAATAATAAAATAAATAGCCCACTCTATATAGTAGGGTGGGCTATTTACAGAAGGGCTATATACAGGTGCAGTGATCGATAAGCAGCTTTGACAGCTGATGCTTAAAGTTAGTGAGGGAGATAGGAACCTCTAGCTTCAAGGATTTTTTCAATTTGTTCCAATCATTGGCAGCAGAGAACTGGAAGGAATGGCGGCCAAAGGAGGTGTTGGCTTTGGGGGTGACCAGTGAGATATACCTGCTTGAGCGCATGCTACGGGTGGATGTTGCTATGGTGACCAACGAGCTGAGATAGGGCGGGGATTTACCTAATAAAGACTTATAGATGACCTGGAGCCAGTGGGTTTGGCAACGAATATGTAATGAGGGCCAGCCAACGAGAGCATACAGATCGCAGTGGTAGGTAGTATATGGGGCTTTGGTAACAAAACGGATGGCACTGTGATAGATTACATCCAATTTGCTGAGAAGAGTGTTGGAGGCTATTTTGTAAATGACATCGCCAAAGTCAAGGATCGGTAGGGCATGTTTGTCAGCATGAGTGAAGGAGGCTTTGTTGCGAAATAGGAAGCCAATTCTAGATTTAATTTTGGATTGGAGATGGTTAATGTGAGTCTGGAAGTTGAGTTTACAGTCTAACCAGACGCCTAGGTATTTGTAGGAGTCCACGTATTCTAAGTCACCCCCGTCGAGAGTAGTGATGATAGTTCGGTGGGCGGGTGCTGGCAGCGTTCGATAGAAAAACATGCATTTAGTTTTACTAGCATTTAAGAGCAGTTGGAGGCCACGGAAGGAGTGTTGTATGGCATTGAAGCTTGTTTGAAGGTTAGTTAACACAGTGTCCAAAGAGGGGCCAGATGTACACAGAATGGTGTCGTCTGCGTAGAGATGGATCAGAGAGTCACCAGCAGCGAGAGCGACATCGTTGATGTATATAGAGAAAAGGGTTGCCCCAAGAATTGAACCCTGTGGCACCCCCATAGAAACTGCCAGAGGATCGGACAATAGGCCCCTCGATTTTACACACTGAACTCTGTCTGAGAAGTAGTTGGAGAACCAGGCAAGGCAGTCACTTGAGAAACCAAGGCTGTTGAGTCTGCCAATAAGAATGCGGTGATTGACAGAGTCGAAAGCCTTGGCCAGGTCGATGAAGACGGCTGCACAGTACTGTCTTCTATCGATGGCGGTTATGATATCGTTCAGTACCTTGAGCGTAGCTGAGGTGCACCCATGACCAGCTCGGAAACCAGATTGCATAGCAGAGAAGGTACGGTGGGATTCGAAGTGGTCAGTTATCTGTTTGTTAACTTGGCTTTCGAAGACTTTAGAAATGCAGGGCAGGATGGATATAGGTCTATAACAGTTTGGGTCTAGATTGTCTCCCCCTTTGAAGAGGGGGATGACCGCGGCAGCTTTCCAATCTCTAGGGATCTCAGACGATATGAAAGAGAGGTTGAACAGGCTAGTGAAAGGTGTTGCAACAATTTTGGCTGTTAATTTTAGAAAGAGAGGGTCCAGATTGTCTAGCCCAGCAGATTTGTAGGGGTCCAGATTTAGCAGCTCTTTCAGAACATCAGCTGTCTGGATTTGGGTGAAGGAGAAGCGGGGGGGGGGGGCTTGGGCAAGTTGCTGCGGGGGGTACAGAGCTGTTGGCCGGGGTAGGGGTAGCCAGGTGGAAAGCATGGCCAGCCGTAGCAAAATGCTTATTGAAATTTTCGATAATCGTGGATTTATCGGTGGTGACAGTGTTTCCTAGCGTCAATGCAGTGGGCAACTGGGAGGAGATGCTCTTATTCTCCATGGACTTTACAGTGTCCCAGAACTTTTTGGAATTAGTACTACAGGATGCAAATTTCTGTTTGAAAAAGCTGGCCTTTGCTTTTCTAACTGACTGTGTGTATTTGTTCCTGACTTCCCTGAATAGTTGCATATCGCGGGGGCAATTCAATGCTAATGCAGTGCGTCACAGGATGTTTTTGTGTTGGTCTAGTGCAGTCAAGTCTGGGGTGAACCAAGGGCTATATCTGTTCTTAGTTCTACGTTTTTTGAAAGGTGCATGCTTATTTAGGATGGTGAGGAAAGCACTTTTAAAGAACAACCAGACGTCTTCTACTGACGGGATGAGGTCAATATCCTTCCAGGATACCTGGGCAAGGTCGATTAGAAAGGCGTGCTCGCAAAAGTGTTTTAGGGAGCGTTTGACAGTGATAAGGGGTGGTCGTTTGACCGCTGACCCATTACGAACGCAGGCAATGAGGCAGTGATCGCTGAGATCCTGGTTGAAAACAGAGGAGGTGTATTTGGAGGGCAAGTTAGTCAGGATGATATCTATGATGGTACCCATGTTTACGGATTTAGGGTTGTACCTGGTGGGTTCCTTGATAATTTGTGTGAGATTGAGGACATCTATCTTAGATTGAAGGACAGCTGGGGTGTTAAGCATATCCCAGTTTAAGTCACCTAACAGTACAATCTCTGAAGATAGATGGGGGGCAATCAATTCACATATGAAGTCCAGGGAACAGCTGGGGGCTGAGGGGGGTCTGTAACAGGCAGCAACAGTGAGAGACTTATTTCTGGAAAGGTGGATTTTTAAGAGTAGAAGCTCAAACTGTTTGGGCAGAGACCTGGACAGTATGACAGAACTCTGCAGGTTATCTCTGCAGTAGATTGCAACTCCGCCACCTTTGGCAGAATTTTTGGTGGCCTTCCTGAGCCAGGATTCAGACACAGCTAGGACATCCAGGTTGGCGGAGTGTGCTAAAGCAGTGAATAAATCAAACTTAGGGAGGAGGCTTCTAATGTTAACATGCATGAAACCAAGGCTTTTACGGTTACAGAAGTCAACAAATGAGAGCGCCTGGGGAATAGGTGTAGTGCTGGGGGCTAGAGGACCTGGGTTTACCTCTACATCACCAGAGGAACAGAGGAGGAGTAGGATTAGGGCACGGCTGAAGGCTTTAAGAACTAGTCTAGTGCGTTGGGTAAAGAGAATAAAAGGAGCAGATTTCTGGGCGTGGTAGAATAGATTCAGGGCATAATGTACAGACAAGGGTATGGTAGGATGTGAGTTCAGTGGAGGTAAACCTAGGCGTTGGGTAATGAAGAGAGAGGTTGCATCTCTGGAGACACCAGTTAAGCCAGGTGAGGTCTCCGCTTGTGTGGGGGGAGGGACAAAGGAGTTATCTGAGGCATGTTGAGCGGGGCTTGGAGCTCTACAGTGAAATAAAACAATAATAGTTAACCTAAACAGCAACAGACAAGGCATATTGAAATATGAAAGAGGCATAAAACAAACAGTTAATTAAGAGAGTTAAAGACAACGACGGGAAATGGTGATGAATGGACAAAAAGGGTCGGATAGAGAAATTGGTGTGCTACACACAGGACCTGAGGCCTGGCAGTTAAACAGAATGAAGTACCATGTAACGGAACAGTCCTGCAGGCATCAGCTGTGTAGCCGAGTAATCATAGGATCCGATGAGCAGCAAAGAGGTGAGCCAGGGAGCAGTTCAATGGGCGCTGCACTAGGCGAGCGGGAGGCACATTGTTCAGAGTGCTAGCAGGCCGGGGCTAGCAGATGGATCTTCGGCGACGTCGCAGAGGAAAAGCCTGTTGAGACCACGTTGGACAATTACGTCGGCAGACCAGCCGTAGTGGCTCGGCGGGGCTCCGTGTCGACAGTAGAAGGTCCAGGCAGGTTGACAAAGGTACTGTAGCCGGGAGATTAGCTAGTACACGTCGGGTGTCCGGGAGATGGGCCTAGCTCACGGCTAGCTTAGGTAGCATATGGACAATGGTGATTAGCCAAAACAACAACAGCCACTCGATTGCAGCTAGCTAGCTGCGGTGATCTGGTGTGATGGTCTTGTGGTTTCAGTAGGTGGAAGGGAACGCAGTCCGATATGCGCTGGGTTGGTAGCGCGCTGTGCAGACTGGCCGATATTGTCAGAACTAAAGCTGACTGAGCAGGCAGAGCAGTGGTGAGGACCGCTAGCAGTGGTTAGCAATGGCTAGTAGCTAGTTAGCAAGCTAGCTAGCAGGCTAGCTTCTGACTGCGATTCAGTTAAATAATGAAAAGTAAAGAAATAAAGATATTAGGTCCGTTTCACATTGGATGAGGCGGGTTGCAGGAGAAGTATTTTGGGGAATAATAAATAAATAAATGGAAAGAACGACTAATAACAAACTATTTACACAGGACATGAGACGTTACAAACAAAAACACGTCTGCACTGATTACGCCATCTTGTAATGATAGGAGAGACCATGTGAGGATATGACGGAGCCAAGTGACTTGGTGTATAGAGAGAAGAGGAGAGGGCCAAACTAAACTGGTGTGAGTGGGGATTCTGCCAGATAATGGCTAGAGTATGAGTGTGTGTGAGTGTGTGTGTTGTAGAGATGGCGATACAGTGGCTGTATTACACCCAGGCAAAGGTTCCTGTCAATCTGTCTGGATGGCGATATATTTATTGGACGTGTCACTAATCCTTATGAAGGATTTCTTGGCAGAAGAGGTTACTCGACCAGTCAGCAGCCGATATGCCAGTTAAATAATTTGAGAAATGTTGCTTGATTATAAATTGTTTAAGGTTAATATCAGTAGTGGGTAGGTGCTCTATATATATATATAGTTAGTATCCTCTAACAAAGTCTTATCGCCTGCGCTGTGTGGCGCGATGGTAACACATTTACATTTTGATTAGACGACCGGAGTTCGAATCGCA